>MU703956.1:94113-119351 GCA_026770625.1 Nicotiana glauca
AAAAAATTGCAATCGGCTAGGCTGGTAGTCCCCCCCTTCCCCCCCCCCCCTCCCCCGGTATGAAGTCTCTACACTACCTGCTCTTGCCTGAAAAGTGGTCGGCATTACCTGAACGGAAATTGCATAGGCAAGGCTAGTGCATGATAACTAGGGATTCTAGCCTATCGTATGCTCATTTTTCTTAGGTTTTGGATAAAAAATATGTAAAAGTATTCTCGAAAACTAAATTATTCTGCTTGTTTGCAGGGCTGGTCAAAATGAGGAAAGAAAGTCATAACCAGCTCATAAAGGAGTGAAACCTGCACAAGTACAAAGTTGAACTCAAAGTACTGACAGCGAAAAAATAGTGAAACCACGGAAATTCCACCGCTGAGGCGACTATAATTACGCTCCCAATGGAATTGAGGTTCATAAAAGGCAATTTTGTCACAACAGACACTGCTGAGCATGGTGAAATAGCATGGCAGCAAAATTACTTGACGCAGCCGCGGTCCATATTTTTCTAAGGGCAAAATTGAGAATCAGAGGACTGGAGATTTGAGCTCAAATGAAGAATGCAGTCCACGATCATATTTCACGACCGCGGTTGAAGACAGCGGTGTGGCGGTTTCTTTTCTGCTCCTAATGGAATCAAGTCCAGACAAAGCTGAGAAGAGAAGAAATGTTGTCCGCACTTGCTTTTGCTTGGCTGCGGAATTCCAAGTATTGAGGTGCTCACTATTACGCTGTAAGCGGGACCTCCGTAGGGGTATTTTTGTCCAGTAATTTTAGCTGTGTATAAATAGATTTTTTTTCAAATATTTAGGGTATTTGAAGTTTTGGGGAGCACGTGAACAGCCACTTTTTACTTCTTAGAGTAATTTTAGAATATTTTTAGCTATTAATCTTATATTTTACTCTTGTAATTGCTTTTTATGTCTTATATTTCATCTCCATATTTGATTTCTGGCTTGATTATGAGTTGTTAAACCCATTAGCAAGGATTGTGACCCAACCCTAGTGTGGGTATTTAATGGATCTTCAATCTTAGGGCTTAATTATTTATGGGTTAATGATATTTAGCTTGATTCATGCTTTAATTGTTGAATTGGTGGTTGCAAACACTGATTCGTGCCTTTATGACTTAGAATCTTCTTGAGAAAGAGGGCCTAAGTCTAGGAAATTCAGGCTAACAAGAAATTGGGGTGCATTCAATAGATATGATAGCCCCAATTGAAAGGGCCAAACCTAGAGATTGTAATACCTAACTTGAGCCAATTTTGCCTGCATTATATGAACACCCAGTTGGGCTTGAGAAAATCAATTAGGGCAAAGTGACTCTAACTACTGAGAAGTATAGAGTGAGCAATTATGTGCAATGGTTATATCATGGTCCTAACTATAACAAGTTTGTCCTAAGTTTTAGACCGTATTAGATACTCACCTAGGTGTAAGTCACTTCCCTAGTACTTTTAACCAATTGAGAAAACACTTACAAAAATATTGTACTTAGATTATTATAATTATTCTTTAGTTTTAAAAATATAATAGTAACAAAAACAAAGCATAGTTAGAAGTACAATTAAGAACAACACGCATAGCTAGATTAGATAGAAATCCAATTCCCAATCAGTATTAGATTCTTGTGGATATACATCCCAACTTTTCGGGTAATAGCTGCATCGATCACTCTTTGCCCTTTTATAGTGGTATAGGGTGGAGCCGATCACTTTTTGACGTCGTTGCTGGGGAACTAAATGGTTTTGACTATCTATCTAACTAGTTTTGTGTCTTGTTTTTCTTTCCTTCTGTTTTACTAACTTGTGTGAGTCAATTGATTGAGGCACAAAATGGCAAACAATGATCCTCTCGAAAATTTTCTCCCGGGGAGGAGGTATATGACAATGGTGAAGATGAGGTACCTCTATGTCACGACCCAAATCGATGGGCCGCGATGGGTGCCTGATTCCTACCTGTCAAACACCCCTAAGCATGCGTCTAGGATATGAACCTATATAACATCTGCTGAGTTACGAGAATAATGTGCATGAAGGAAATCTTCCCAAAAATGCATACATACATATACGTATAACATACGTAGGGTGAGTCGACAAGGCTGCTATAGGCAACTATACATCTCAAAACTGGAAGCCGGCAAGGCCATATACTATCCAACTAGACATATTGTCTACAGACCTCTAATAGAAACATAACTGTACAAAGATGGGACTGAGCCACGTCATACCCATATATATATACAAATGTATCGTGTCAAAATCAAAAGCAGAACTGGATCAAGTGGAGCACGCCAATTCTCGCTGATCAGATATCCTAAGTAAGGGGAAACGTCAGCTTGCCTACCTGCACCTCGGAGCATGAAACGCAGGCCCCGTAAAATAGGGCATCAGTACGTAAAATGTATTGAGTATGTAAGGCATGAAAACTAGTACGTAAAAGACATATATGAAACATGGAATACAAAAACACATCTTTAAACCTAAATAACTTTATAAGTTCTGAAACATTTATAATGCCATGCACGTATGTATAAATGTCATGCCATGCATTGGTATGGGCGTACATAATATCATCAAACCACTAAGGGCATCCCATCATATCGTCTCGGCCATTGTGGGCAACATCATCAACATATACCAGCAGATCAGGTGATGGTGCATATATAACGTTGTAACCTTTTTCCATTTCCCATATCCATATATTTACATATATACACGTATATAACACCATTTGGTCATGAGTTAATTCACATATACAAATGAGTGAAATGCAAGAAAAATACGTAATAATTTCAATATTCCTTTCAGATAAACTTTTTCAACTGTGTATAATTCTCAGACCCATGAACAGAAGATAATAATGGTTTTCATGGGGAATCAAGAATATTGACACCCCCAGTATCTCTACGAATAGAGTAATTTATGAAAATTGTGTGTTTGTTTGTTTCTTTAATATAATTCGAACCATATTAAAAGAAAGAAGGGATGACCTTAACATACCTGTTTCTTGAATTATTTTAACGAATTTTCTTCTGCAAAATATGGACGAAATTCTGCCCCAATCTCTTGAAATTTTAAAACAAAATTTGGTTTCTCTTTGAAATTTCAATAGAAATGTTGGCTAAAGATTTTGGACGAAAATGTTTTCTGTTCTTTAACGTTTTTCTCAAAGACAAGATGTCCTTGAATTTAACCAAGAATCAGACTTTTAAACCAAGTGACTACTATTCTTTTGTCTAAAAAGGAATCCAACATTTTTAAGTTAATCAAGTCTTTCTTTAAAGACTCATTCTTATGAGTCATTAAATGACTTTACACGTTACATTGTCATACAAACATATATGACTATGAGTCATATACTTGAATGGTGGCATACTGCCACGTGGATAGTAGGGTGAAGATTATTAATTTTTACTCACTTATTAGTTAATGGGGTAATGTTCCATTACCCGATAATTAACCAATTACCCGCATAATTTTAAATTACCACAAATTATTTAAAGTACTATTTATTTTTAAAATACTTCATATATACTTTAAATATTATATTACTGTGGTCATATGGTACCTTGCATGGTAATAGTTTATAATTATCGGGTATTATCGATCGACCCGTATTTTATTCCAAATTGGCCACTTTCAACGAAACTCATTTTTCTTAATCCGTGTACTCATTTATCCTTCATAACACTTATTTATCGCTTGTTTTAAATAGAGTAAGTACGTTAACATCAAGATGATCTCATCCCCGAGTCTACGTCGGTTAAGTGAAAGCGAAATTTTAGCATACGAAAATGCGAGACGTAACACTCCAGTACCTCAAGGTCAAAGAAGAGCCCGCCAGGCGAATGACAACATTTCATACCCTCCCACGGTTTCTCCAAGAGTTGTTCCTCGAGTTCTTCCAAATGAAGGTTACGCTGCAATTGTCCCACCCCGGATCCGGGTAGGCAATTTTTAGATTACAAATATTATGCTGACTTTATTAGAGCAACGAAGGTACTTCACAGGAGCTACCCATCAGAATGCATATAAACATCTTAAAGTCTTTGTGGATACCTGCTAGGGAAGAAAATAGACAATTATGTTGGAGAATGCATTGAGATTGAGATTGGTCCCTTTTTCACTCAGAGAGAAAGCTTTGGACTGGCTTGAAAGACCTCCCAACCATTCCATCACTACATGGGATCAGTTGGCCGACAAATTTATAGCTAAGTTTTTCTCGCTGGGGCATATGGCGTCATTGAGAGATGAGATCCTAGCCTTCAAACAGGAATCTAATGAATAACTTCATGAGATCTAGGAAAGGTATAGGTCGAAGGTAAACGAATGTCCGAATAATGACATGAACGAAGCAATAATCCATCAAACATTCTACCGTGGTATTAACAAGACCGACCAATCAGTATGCAGTGAACCATCTAGAAAGGGGAAAATTTATGAACACATCGTATGTTGAGGCGTGTGAGATATTGGATGAGATAGGAGATACTCTTTAGCTTGTCAAAGTCGAGCTAATGTGCCACAAGGTGATCCCACTGTCATTCACCTGCATAAAGACCTCCACAACCATGGCCAAGCAATAGTAGAGTTAATTACATCAATGAACCAGTTGGCAAAAGCTCAATTGCGGCAAGTTCAAGCGCCAAGACAAGTAAATTCCATGGAAGGGGTAAACATGTTGGTCAACAAGAGGCAACAAAGAGGTCAACAAAGTCAAAGAAATCTGGATCAATATGAGCAGGGTAGTGGTGGTTTTAACCAAGATGATGCGTATGACGATCAAAGGGAGGAAGTTCAGTCTGTGAACAACTACCAAGGACAATGGGGCAATGCTCCAAACCAACAACAATAGTGAAGATCCTACGGGAATTGGGGGAATCAAAATCAACAGGGAAATAGCAACTAGGGGAACAACAATTAGAATTGGAGCAACCAGAACAACTAGGGCAACTGGGTTGGCAACAACAATAATTGGGGAGGAAACAACAACCAAGGGGGTTGGAATAATGCTAACCAAGGGAATCGGGGGTCGGGCTTTGAAAGACCATCGATGTATTAATAACCAAACAACTCTCCTTTATTGTCGTCCCAAGGTCCTAGCTCATCAAATAATGAGATGGGGATGATTGAGTTTATGTTTGAGCAAATGATGAACAAAAACACCGACTTTGATTCCCAATTGGCGTCCCATAATACTTCTATCCAGAATTTGGAGGTCCAACTTGGCCAGATTTTGCTATCTTTTGAACACTCGCCCTAAGGGGGAACTGCCTAGTGACAGGGTAGTAAACCCGAAGGTTGGGAACAACACCGGCCATGCAATGGCGGTGACCACAAGGAGCGGTAGAGGTGGTGAAGCAATTACCTCCAAGCTAAAGGAAGTTGTGAGTGATGAGGTTGCAGTGCAAGATGATGATGTTCCAATATTTGATGAGCAGGTGAGTGAAGAGACTTTGGATGCTGAGGTGAGAATTGATAACTATGGCGATGAGGTGTAGACTCAAAATGACGTGAATCCGTCTAGGGAAAACGTGATAGACATGCCGAAAACGGTAATGCCTAAAGACAATGCTCTTTTTCCAAGGCCTCCTCCACCTTACCCTCAAACACTTGTAAAGCAAAAGAATGAAAACTAATTTAAGAAGTTTATTAAGATGATGAAGATCTTGTCGATCAATGTTTTTTTGGTGGAAGCTCTTGAGCAAATGAAGAAGCTTAAACGGGATAGCTTGGACTACTACTGGGACGAGCCTTATCTGTTCAAGATTTGTAATGATGGTGTGATTTGTAGATATGTTCCGGAAGAGGAGAAAATAAGTATTCTTGATGCTTGTCATTCCTCCCCCTACGATGGTCATTATGCTGGGGCAAGAACTGCTTCAAATGAGCTTATTTGTGGTTTTTATTGGCCTACATTGTATAGAGATGCTAGTGAGCTTGTGAAGAGATGTGATGAGTGTCAGAGAGCTAGTGGAATTTCTCAGAAGGATGAAATGCCTCTCACCACTATTCCTGAGGTTGTCATATTTGACATATGGGCCATTGACTTCATGGGACCTTTTGTGAGTTTATGCGGCAACACTTACATTTTGGTGGTTGTTGATTATGTTTCCAAGTGGGTTGAGCCCATAGCTTTGCTCAATAATAAAGCCCAGAATGTGGTGGATTTTCTTAAGAAGAATATCTTTACTCGGTTCGGCACTCCTCGGGCAATCATCAGTGATAGGGGTTCTCATTTATACAATAGGGCATTTGACACTCTGCTTGCAAAGTATGGTGTCAATCACAATGTGTCAACCCCCTACCATCTTGAGGCTAGTGGACAAGTTGAGGTCTCCAACAGGGAGATAAAGAGAACATTGTCAAAAACTATCAATGCAAATAGGACTGACTAGTCAAAGAAACTGGATGATGCTTTGTGGTCTTACAGGATCAAGACTCCAATTGATATGTCTCTGTACCGGTTGGTATTTGGGAAAGTGTGTTATCTTCTAGTTGAGTTAGGACATAAAGTCATGTGGTCTTTGAAAAAGCTAAATCTTGAGTGGGATATTGCAGCAAATCTCAGGGTAGAGTAACTCAATGAACTTGGTAAGTTTAATTTCCATGCCTATTCCAGCTCCTCCTTGTATAAGGAAAAAATGAAGTACTTACATCACAAGTATGCCCGTAGCAAGGAATTCAAGGAAGGTGATTTGGTTCTTCTATTCAATTCTCAGTTACGACTGTTCTCGGGAAAGCTCAAGTCAAAATGGAGTAGCTCTTTTTAAGTAGTGCGTGTAACTCTATTTCATGCTCTTGCTTTGAAAAATAAAAATTGTGAAATCTTCAGAGTTATTTGGCGCAGAGTGAATCACTATATCAGAAAGTTTGATTATAGCCACGTGGTGTCAATTATCCATCTCAAATGGTTGATGGTAACTTGTGTCATGCCGCGAAGTTAAATCAGGCGCTTCTTGGGAGGCAACGCATGTGTTTTTCATTTTCTTCTTTTTCATTTTCTTCGTAGTATAGGATTTGTATTGGACTAACTGGTTGTGATATGTGTGCAAAAATGTTTGATGCAGTGCAGGACAATACAGGAACATTTTGTCTAAGGCTATAACTGGACCACTGAACGCGTTCATAATTCCGCGGTCAACGCAATCATTTTGCAGGGGCATAATTTGGTAGCAGACACAAACTTGAAAAGTACGAAATGAGACCTCTTTAAAGTTTCATCCGCGTCCACGGTGGCTTTTTCATAGTCAGCGAACATGTTCCGTGATCTCGCCTATTTTTTCACTCTCAGCAGTGGTGTTGCACGGGCAGCTCTTCATCCCAGGTACAAGCGCGAATCATGGTGGAATCCCATAGCCGTTCCAGGTATAATTTGTCGGGCCCTGTGCTATTTAGTATAAATAGAAGGTCATGAGGCCTTTTACCCGTTTCGCTATTTGAACTCTCAATATAATATTTCTATTGTTCATCTCCCACAATCTGAACCCTAATCTTCTCAACACTAATTAGAAGTAATTTCACACACCCATCAATCAACTGGTATGTACAAATCATCACATTGCTTTTACATTTTTTATTTTTATTCTTTAGTTTTAACTTCTTCTTTTAGTTAGGGTTTGATTAATCACCATAATGGAGGCATTTCTATTACAAATTCATATAGGTACTAGGTGTCTATGCCTAATACGGGGTGTGGTTGTTCATTTTTAAAATCTAATGTACCTAATTTGTATGTAGGGTGAAAGCCCTAGGATGCCTGTTCGTTTTGAATTTCGCGGCCTTGGATGTAATTTTGCGGTTAGCATTCTTGTGAAAGTGATTGCTAAAAATGGTTAGAATTCTGCGATCAGTAGTGGAAATTCTACTAACAGTGGTAGGCTTTACGCGGTAGCGCTTTATTTTTTCGCAGACATCAGAACTTAAGTTTAGTACAGTACAAAACTGGGTCTACAGCCTCAGTTGTTTTTCAAGGATATCGGAGTAACTTTTGTGGCCACGCTCAGCAGTTCTTTAGATTCAGATGATGGGTAGTCTAATCCACATTCCTTTGCGGTCGCGGCCCTTTTTTCGCTGTCAATGGTAACTATTCCGTGGCTGCCCTCTTTTTTCCGCTGTCAGAGGATTTGTGCTTGTGAAACACTGTGAACTTTTCATCTGTTTTTCTATTATGAGTCTTTGAGCAATGATACTAATGATATTTCATTGATTGTGTATGCACACAATTGTCAAATCTAGAGGTGGAAGTGAGAAACAAAAAAGGAAAGCAGAGTCCTCCAGGGTAGGGAACAAGGAAGAATCAAAGTACCCATAGCAGTCCAACAATTCATTAGGAAAATGCAAAAGGCAACTAAAGATAAGGACAAATCCGCATCCCATTCTGAAGGTAGTGATTACGTCCCTTCTCGAGAAGCTTCGAAAGCTGATTATGTACCTACACATGTACTGGACTTTCCATGGAGATTCCAATTGAGAGATGAGGCTACACCCCTGCTTCTCCTACTTCTCCTACTTCTTTAGAGTTGTCTAATGGCTCAGAAGAAATTAGTGAATTTTCAGCATCAGCCTTTCCTCCAGTTTCTCCACCTAGAACGGAACCAATTGATGTATATGCCGAGATCCCTGATGACGAGAGGGGTGGTGATACCCAAATACGAGGGTTGGAGAGAATAATGAACCCGGTGGTGTGGTAAGAATATTGTTAGTGAAAAATCCTACCACAAGCTTCGGGAATGGTGACCTCAGAGATCACTCACAAATGAGCACCAATTCATAAAAAGAGATCTTTTACCCCATAACCTCAATGTGAAAAGACAATTTGATGAATGAGTAGGGTGGAAATTCTTTACCAGCAAGCTGCCGGATACCAATGAGCACTTAGTCAAGGAGTTTTATGCCAATGTCTCGCACATCAAAAGAGCATATTTTTAAATAAGGTGTGGAACCTGAAGATCAGATTGATGGTAAGACTCTGAATGACTATTCGAGGTTCAATGATGAAGATGAGTCTCTATATTTGGAGAAGGTGGCTATGGAAGACTTAGCTCGCCCTTGGCTTGCATCAGTAATTGCTATTCCAGGAAATAATCCAGCTTGGCTGACACATGGGGTCCCAATCTATAGGATAACACTAAGATTCAAGACGAAGGGTTAGGAGACGTTTGTGTGCAGCCAGTTAGACCCCACTACTTATGAAAGTAATATGTCGGTCTCCCGGGTTATTATAGTGGAGGCCATCATGGTGGGGTACCCGATCAATGTGAAGAATATTATGTCCGGGGTGATTACCAGAGTGGTGCACAGAATTGAGAACTCTCGCCCTTTCCCAAACTTCCTCACCATGTACCTGGAGGATCAGGAAGTAGAAGGAAGGGATTTTGATACCAAAGTGAGGCCAAAAAGGCCATTTTCATGATACAACCTGTAGGGTCCGAACAACCCCAAGTCAAAGGGCAAAGTCTTAACTTCCACTGGCCAGTCTGAAGAGCCAGGGGTGGTGGCTAGCGGTTCCGAGCCTCCCATTGATATACCTCATCATCCTGTCGGACCATCTACTTCCATTCCTACTTCGGTACCTTCTTCATCAGCAAACTCTCTAAATCTATTGAGGGTTAACCAAACTCTGTCAAGCATCAACAACTGGATGCGGGCACTGACATTAAAGTTGTCTATCATATCCAGCACAGTGGCAGCTCAGTCAGTTTCGACTCAGCCTCAGGTGCCAGCTTCCGTGGAGGAATCATTGAAGGAGCTTGTGGACAACTAGAAGAATCTCCTGGAAAATCAGAAGTTGATTGTGGATGCTTTGGAGGCTCAAGGAAAAGCAATCAAGGACCTGAGCAAAAAGACAAAGAAGCTTAAGAAGACTCGAGCCTCAAAGGAATCGGTGAAGATGCTAAGGAAGGAGGTTGAGGCGATTAGATCAGCTGGAGACATCCCATTGGACCTACTCTTGGAGGAGCCAGTTCCAGCAGCTCCGGCAACATAGGAAACAAAGCAGGAAGCTGACGGAGAGGCCATGCAGAGATGGGTGATCCATCAGTCTCAGGATTTGGAGATTAAGCTGGAGGACCCCGAGGGAGGTGCCACAGGACCCAGGCCGGCCATAAGACCCCATGCAAATAGAGGATCCATAGGGAGTTTTCTTTACTCTCTAACCCCTCTTTGATCTTCTTTTTGCTATTAGCATTGGGGACAGTGCTAGTTTTTTTGGAGGGGTGGTCCTATTTTGATGATTTGATAACTAGATTATAATTATGCTACTTATTTTTCTTTATTTTTATTTTTCACTTTTGGTATGTATATAACTTTACCATTTATTTTTCACTTTTTATTATTTTTCAATTTTGGTATGTATATAAAGTTAACTTTCCATGTATATATTCATTCCCCAGTTATGTATATTCATCTAAATCCCCTTTTGTACATATTCAATTTACTTTATGTATTTTACTTTATAACTTCTTTTACAATTTTCCTTAATAGCATAGCTTCTTATTTCATTTAGTAGCTTCTTTCTTTTACAAGTTTTTGTGATCAATAAACCTTTGATTTTCTTAATGCCACGGTTCTTTTTAAAGGTGAAATTTGTGTGAACCGGATGGCTCTTCCCAATGATGGATGGCATGATAACCTTCTTAAGGGTTTGAGTCTATTTTCTTTTTATTTTTGTGTAAATAGTAGCAAATGAATAAAAGTTTCTCAGGCGAAGCTTCACTTGGGCCTAACAAATTTACTTTTGACCTAATGGTTAGAAACAAATTTATGTGTAAAGGATGGTGAAAGTTGTGACCTTTAGACTCTTGTGTTGCCTAAACAGTCATCAAGTGATTTTTTGGGGCCATTTGTGTTGCTCAAATCTTAGCTAAGGTTATTGTGGGCCCTCGAATCTGTCTCTTTAGCAATCCAATAGCTTGTGTGGTGAGGTATTGATTTGCAAGTCCAAGTTCCGTGCCATTAAGTCTAGAACTTACCTTAAATGTTTATCTAGGCGAAATCATAAGTGTAGCTCAACTTGAGAAATGATTATAGGCTCTCCTTGATCCAAATTGAGACTTGAAAGCATCCATAGACCACCAAATATGCTATCCCTAGTCAACCTCATTGAGTCATAGCCCTTGTGCTTTCAATAAACATGATACACGCCTTTATCCATTCTAAAATGACCCTCTCTTGGCACCCGATCTTTTCTTAGTATAATTGGCAAAAGTATAAGCTCGGGGGAGAGACGAGGAATGCAAAAGTGAAAAAAGGTACAAAATGAAGAAAATGGAAGGCAAAAAGAAAAGAACAAAAAGCCAAAAAGTCAAAAAGAAAGTGAACAGTGTAGAAAAAATGAAGAAATTCAATAAAAGAAAAGATTAAAGGCTTGGAAGGATTTAAAAGGATGGAAATGAACAAGAAAGAGTGACAGTGTGTCTGTCTAGTCCCTTTGGCAAGAAGTAAATGACTCAAAGAGTCAAGAAAATGTGAGCTGAAATGAAGAAAATGAAGTGCTTAAGGAAAGATGAAACCTTCATAGGCCGATGTATCCTACCTTGAACCAAAAGCCTTCATTACATTCCTGCAAAAGCCCTATATGATTTCAAGTTGAGAGAGCGTACATTAGTGGTGATTCACATAAAGGGCAAGCTTATGGTACTTAAAGCCGGACTTGTAACCTTCCTTTGAGAGAGATGAGTGTAGTTTTCTCAATCCTTGTTCTGAGTGATACAATCTAAAGTGAGGCTTACATATGGAAAGTCGAGGATTATGATTTTTGGTTCCACAATGACCTATGTAGTAGAAAGAGTTTCCTTGATGAGTTGAGTCAACTCTTGATTCTCTTCTGTCGCACTAGAGCTATAGTGCTAAAAAGGTTGTGTGTTGTTAATAATGCATTTGAGTTAAGGGTAATTATTAGTCCCAATTTATGTTTGCTAAAGTCACCTTAGAACAGTTGAAATTCTGCTTTCTTTTACCTTGTGGAGGTGGGAATTACTTTTTTGCTTGACGACAAGCAAAAGCTTATGTTTGAAGGAGTTGATAACTAGGGATTCTAGACTATTTTATGCTCCTATTGCTTAGGTTTTGGATCAAAAATATGTAAAATTATTTCCGAAAACTAAATTATTGTTCTTGTTTGCAGGGATTGGTTAAAATGAGGCAATAAAGTCATAACTAGTTCATAAAGGAGTGAAACTTGCACAAGTTCAAAGCTGAGCTAAAGGCGCTGACATCAAAGAAATAGTGCGGCCGCGGAAGGTCCACTGCTGAGGCGACCATAATTATGCTTTCAATGGAATTGAGGTTCAGAGAAGGCAATTTTGGCCTAACAGACACCGATGACCGCGGTGAAATACCGCGGCAGTAGAATTACTTGACGCGGCCTCGATCAATATTCCACTGAGGGCAAAATTGAGAATCAGATGATTAGAGATTTGAGCTCAAATTAAAAGCAGTCTGCAATCATATTCCGCGCCCGTGGTTGAAAACAATGCTAGGGCGATTGCTTTTTCGCTCCTAGCGGAATCAGGTCCAGACCAAGCTTAGAAGAGAAGAATCGCGGTCCACGCTTGATTTTGCATGGCCATACGGAAGTCCAAGCACTGAGGTGCTCACTATTGTGTTGTCAGCGGAACCTCCATTGGGGAATTTTTGTCCAGTAATTTCAGTTGTGTATAAATTGATCTTTTCTAGATTTTTAGGGTATCTGTTGTTTTGGGGAGCACCTGAAAAGCCGCATTTTACTTCTTAGAACAATTTTAGAACATCTTTAGATATTAATCTTAGAATTTACTCTTGTAATTACTTTTTATGGCTTATATTTCATCACCATCTTTGATTTCTAGCTTGATTATGAGTAGCTAAACCCATTATCTAGGGTTGTGACCCTACCCTAGTGTGGGTATTTAGTGGGTCTTCAATTTTAGGGCTTAATTGTTTATGGGTTAATGATATTTAGCATGATTCATGCTTTAATTATTGAATTGGTGGTTGCAAACGCTGATTCGTGCCTTTATGACTTACACTCTTCTTGATAAAGAGGGTCTAAGTCTAAAATATTCAGGCTAACAAGAAATTGGGGTGCATTTAATAGATTTGATAGCCCCAATTAAATGGCTAAACCTAGAGATTGTAATACCCGACTTGAGCCAATTTTGCTTGCATTGTATGAACACCCAGTTGGGCTTGAGAAAGTCAATTAGGGCAAAGTGACTCAAACTACCGAGAGGTATAGAGTGAGTAATTATGTGCATGGTTATATCATCGTCCCAATTATAGCAAGTTTGTCCTAAGTTTTAGACCCTGTTAGATACTCACCTAGGTGAAGTCACTTCCCTAGTGCTTTTTATCAATTGAGAAAACCCTTACAAAAATATTGTACTTAGAATATTTTTATCATTCATTAGTATTAAAAGTAGAATAGTAACAAAAATAAATCATGGTTAGATGTGAAGTTAAGAACAACACGTATTGCTAGATTAGATAGAAACCCAATTCCCAACCAATATTAGCTCTGTGTAGATATCGAACCCGATCTTTTGGGTAAAAGCTGCATCGACCACTGTTTGCCCTTTTATAGTAGTATAGGGCTGGAGCCGACCAGTGCATACAGTCAATATCCGGGCCAAGGCCTCCTAAATTCATGGAATCACAATGGGCACAGCTGGTGCCTAAGCTGGTCCCACCAGCTCAACCACATTTGGAATCTGCTCTTGATCTAGAGCAACTGGTGGATCTACATGTGCTACTTTTGTTGTTGTATGAGTTGCACCTCGACCTCTACTGGGGCTTCGGCCTCTCATGGCCCTAGCTGGTGGTACTAGTGGTCATCCGCCCAGTCCGATAACATGTGTCCTTACCATCTATGAGAGAATAGAATACCAGAAGTTTAGTAGAATCAACAAATCCGCACGACAACACAGGATAGTAAAGTTTTCCTAAGGATTCGGTTGCCCCTCGAATATAAGTACAGACGTCTCCATACAAATCCACAAGACTCTACTAAACCTGCTCATGACTCGCAATACCTATGAACCTAGGGCTCGGATATCAATTTGTCACAACCTAAAATCCCAACCCATCATGATAGCGCCTAACACACTAACTAGGTAAGCCAAAACATGATAAGGAATGCAACATAATGATGAAATTCAAAGAAATAGCATAAACTCGAGGTCTCAGCACAATAAAAATAGTTAATACAATGTAAAATCCTCCTAGAAACTGGTAAGTACGGAGTCATGAGCTACTACAATGGAATACAAGTCTGAAATAGAGGAATAAATGCACCGTCTAAACAATAATAGTTGTTAGAAAGAAAACCTAAAGTAAGACTGCAACCAAGGATGCAACTCTACCTTACCTATATCAGATTATCTAAAAAGCAACCTACTGTTCATAGGTAGTCCCCACACCTATATCGGTACAATTAAATGTAGAGTGTAGTATGAGTACAACTGATCCAGTGTACTCAATAAATATTGTAAATAAATATGGCAAGGTAAAATAATCACAAATTATTAATGATACTAGATATCACCTGTGTAATTTCATTCTTTTAACTGGTACACAACAATATTAAAATAAAATCCTCAAGTTTAATAAGAAGACATTCGTGTGTGTGTGTGTGTACAATTTCTCAAATACTCTACTCAGACGATATCTTGGAATATAGAGGTGATATGCAATTAAATCAGATAATAATCAAGGAAATTTTCAAGTAAAATGAAATGCAAATCCAACACACTAGCCAGATTCCCTAACTTTTCCATATCCATTCCAACCCACTGATCACTATTTTGACTATCCGCGTGTAGACCATCATGAGAGAAACATGAGAGGGTGACTCTAGGGGTATCCACATGATGCACGTTCAACTCATGTGCCAATAATAGAGCTCACAAGGGCAACTCACGTGCCAATACCATCAATATATAGATCGGCATGGACAACTCACGTGCCAATAAGAAAATCTGCATGATATGGTCATAGGATTGTAACAACACAATCCGTCCGTCGTGGTCATATGCCTCCAGTCCCAACATATCATGCAAGAGCAATTAAACAAGTGTGTGTGTGTGTGTGTGTGTGTATATATATATAATGAATGAAATAAAACATCTCATGTTCCTGGACTGGTATAAATGACATGTTAAAGTGTAGGCATGTGGAAAGTGCGCTATCATAACTCAAGTGAAAATTTAATCACTGAAAAACATTTATCAAGTTCATTCACGGATTAAACCTCTATGTAGCCGCAAACATGGCTCAAATAGTTCACACAAAATGTTACAAACATGAGAAATATCATAGTTTAAAGCTTAACAGTAAATTCTAGGATTATAAGAGCTCGAGCACAATCGAACATTAATAATCAATCAAGCACCCACACATGGGTTCATCCCCATGCATGTGCGCACTGAATAGAAGTTAGCTATCCTAACAATTTAATCACCTAGTGCGTCAACTGAGTTTAAATTAGATACTTACCTCAAACCAATCAAATCACTATGCTAGCATGACCTTCCCACGTGTACCGACCTCCGGAAGGCTCGAATCTAGCCAAAAATAATGTAATACTATCAATAAAAGCTATAGGAATTAACGCCAAATAATAAAGGTAAGATCTTTAACCTAGGTTAAAAAGTGAACCCCAGGCTCACAACTTGTAACCCGACAAAATTTACAAAACTCGAACACACTTTAAATAACGAGTCTAACCATACCATAATCATCCAATTCCGACCTCAAATTGACCCTCAAATCTTACTCTCTAATACATGGTTCAAAATCCCCAAATTCCCACTTTGATTCTTGATAAATATATGATATAATCAATGGGTGATCAAAATATATCGATAAAAGTGATCAAAAATCACTTAACTGATCAGTCTAGGCAAAAATGTTTCCAAAAAATGCCTTAGTCCGCGCTCCAAAATTCTCAAAAAGAGAGAAGAACTCAAACCCTTCATTTTTAATGACATTGCCAGCATTTTTGCTTCTACGGCCAGGAAGTTTACCGCACTAGTGGAAACAGGAGCGCACCAGTGCATCCCACTAAAGTCCTACCCTTTCACTTCTGCGAAAGATTGTCGCATATGCGCACGCACGCCTGCGAATAAAATAACGCACATGTGGTCCAGTCCGCTCCTGCGCTTCACGTTATCGCAGAAGCAACCTCACTTCTTCAGAGACTATTCTCGCTTCTGCGATCCCACTGCTCCCATTCACTTCCACACCTGCTCTCATAAGGCCGCACTTGCGGAATTGCACCTGCGTCCACTCCCATTGCAAGTGCGATCAATCCCGAAGTTCAGTAAATCTTTAGAAATGCTCAAAGTACAAATTTGATCACTTAACCATCCAGAATCCGCCTGAGGCCCCCCCGACCTCCTCCAAACATATTAATAATTCCCAAAATACGATATGAACTTAGTCGAAACCTCAAATCATGTCCAAAAACATCAAAAACACAAATCGTGCCCCAATTCACGCCTATTGAAACTAATGAATTTCCAACTTCTACAATCGATATCGAAACCTATCAAACCACTTTAGATTGCCCTCAAAATTTTGCACACAGGCCTATTTTAACTTTCGAAACCAAAATCCGAGCCTGGTAACCACAATTTCAACTTCCCATCAAATTTCTCAACTCTCCAAACTTCTATTTTTCCAAATTTCAATGCAAGCCAAAATCACCTACGAAGCTCCAAATCGACATCCAGACACGCTTCTAGATCAAAAATCACCATACGGGGCTATTGGAACCATCAAAATTTTATTTTGGAGTCATTCACACATCAGTTAGCATTCGGTCACCTCTTTCAACTTATGTGTCCTACCTTGGGACTAATCATCCCAATTTATTTCGAAATATCCTCGGAACCCAACCAACCACCACGGCAAGTCACATAACAATAAATGAGCATGGAATAAGCAATAAATGGACCCTCAAATCTTACTCTCCAATATATGGATCAAAAATATCCAACTTAGATTCATGATAAATAGGTTAAATAATCAACAAGTATTCAAAGTGCATGGACATAAGTGATTAAAAATCACTTACCTCTTGAAATTTAGTGAAAACCCCATCAAACATCGCCTCAAGCCTAGCTCCCAATCTCAATAAATGAAGAAAATACTTTAACCCTCGTCTTTATGTAACATGTTAGGCATTTCTCCAGCGAGCACTTTCATCGCTTCTGCGGTCAAAAATCTCTTCTGTAGTGGCTACTTATGGCCTGACCAACTGCTCCTGTGGTCTTTTGCCTGCACATGTGGGTGTGCTTCTGTACAAAGTTGTCCGCTTCTGCGAACCAACTACTCCGACCTTATTTTCGCTCCTACGATCCATATTCCGCATATATAAGCTTGCAGGTGCAGAATCTTCCTTACACCTATGATCCTAGGCTTCCTCCCCAAATTTGACATCTGCGTCTAGATGGACGCTTTTGCGGCTTTATTGTTGTGGCAAAAACCTTGCATGTGCGGTCACACTAGAACTGTTACCTATAGAAATTGCATAAATCCAACTCTTGATCTGATTTCAATCTGCATCACTCTCGATGCCTCTAGGACCCCATCCAAATATACCAACAAGTCTTAAAACCGGATACAAACTTAGTTGAAGTCTTAAACCATATCAAAAACATAAATTGCACCACAATTCAAGCCTAATGAAATTAATGGATTTCCAAGTTCTACATTTGATACTGAAGCATATCAAACCAACTCTGATTAACCTCAAATTTTGTACACAAGTCATAAATGACACAACAGACCTTTTCCAACTTCCGAAACTAAAATTCAAATATGGTAGAATCAAAGTCAACTCTCAAAACTTCAACCTTTCCAGTTTTTGCCAATTCAAGCAAAAATCATACACGAACCTCCAAATCAATATCTGGACTCACTCCTAAGCCTAGAATTACCATATGGAGCTATCAGAACCATCAAAACTTTATTCCGTAGTTATTTACACACAAGTCAATATTTGGGGTGAATGTCCTAATTTATTCTGAAACATCCCAGGAACCAAATTAACCACCAACAAGATACAAAACAACAAATGAATACATAATAAGCAATAAATTGTAGAACGGGGCTACAATACTCAAAATGATCGGTTGGGTCATTACAGGCTATTGGGCACAAAGTTGGTTCAAGACACATTGGAGAAGTTTAAGGTGATTCAGGATAGACTCCGTACAACCCAGTCCAGACAGAAGAGCTACGCAGACAGGAAGGTTCGTGATGTTTTATATATGGTTGGTGAGCGGGTTCTTCTTCGCGTTTTGCCTATGAAAGGCGTCATGAAGTTTGGGAAGAAAGGAAAGTTGATTCTGAGGTTTATTGGCCCTTTTGATATCTTGATGCGAGTTGGGGAGGTTGCCTATGAACTTGCCTTGCCTCTTAGTTTGGCCGGATTTCATCCGATATTTCATGTTTCGATGCTCCGGAGGTATCATGGTGACCCGTCGCACGTGTTGGATTCTCGTTCAGTCCAGTTGGACACCGATCTATCCTATGTTGAGGAGCCAGTAGCTATATTGAACAGGCAGATCAGAAAGTTGAGGTCAAAGAACATAGCTTCAGTGAAGGTTCAGTGGCGGGGTCAGCCGGCCTAGGAGGCGACTTGGGAGACCGAGCAGGACATGTGCAGCAGTTACCCTCATCTTTTCACTACTTCAGGTATGTTCTCTAAACTCGTTCGAGGACGAACGAATGTTTAAGTGTAGGAGGATGTGACGACCTAGCCGGTCGTCTTAAGAATTAACGCCCTGATCCCCTATTAACTACTTCCCCTAAGTTCATTTCTGCTATTTTGGTTTGTCGGGACATTCGGTGTTGGGTTTCAGAGAGTTTGGGACACTTAGTCCCTAAATGAGAGCTTAAGTGTTGAAAAATGGTCCGTAGTCAGAACAGTATTAAGAGAACATCGGAATGGAAATCTGATGGTTCCGTTAGCTTCGTTAGGTGATTTTGAGGTTGGGAGCGTGTTCGGAATGTATTTTGGGAGTTCGTAGCTTATTTAGGCTTGAAACGCCGAAGTTTGAATTTTGAAGTTTTCGGTCTGATAGTGAGTTTTTTATCCGAGGGTCGGATTGGAATTGCTGAAGTTTAAGTAGCTCCGTCATTTCATTTGAGACGTGTGTGCAAAATTTCAGGCCATTCAGATGCTTTTTGGTTAGGTTTTTGATCGAAAGTGTATTTTGATGAAATTTGAAGTTCTTAGACTTAAAACTTTGATTAATTCGGGTTTTCGATGTTGTGTAAAGTGTTTTAAGGATTGTTACAAGTTTGAATAGGGTATTAGGTGTTATTGGTACTATTGGTTGAGGTCCCGGGGGCCTCGTGATGATTTTGGGTTGTTAATGGGAAGATTGGAGGAGTGTTACAGTAGTTGAACCATTGCTGCTTCTGGTATTTTCGCATCTGCAGCTTGGGAACCGCAGATGCGGCGCCACAGAAGCGGCTAAAGGGCCACAGAAGCGGCTTTTCTCTTGTCCCTCAGAAAACCGTAGAAGCGGTATTATGCCCACAGAAGCGGCTCAGGCATCGCAGATACGTACTCAAGTGTTTCCTCAGTTTCTGCAGATGCGGTTTTGCACCTGCAGCATTTTTATCGCAGATGTGGTCCCTGGGCTAGTTATTGAAAACAATAGAAGTGGAAAAGTTTCCGCAAAGGCAGGACCGCATATGCGGTCCCTTGTCCGTAGAAGCGAAAATCCCTGTTCAGAAATAGAGATTTCGAGGGTTAGTTTTCAAAAGTTAGAAAAATCAAATTGAGCTCGGGAGAGGGAAATTTTGGGATGGTTTTGAAGAGGAGATTATTGTGTAATGTTTATTTAATCCCTTCTAGTTATATTTCATCTATATGTAGTTAAATGTATCATTTAAATTCGAATTGAGGACCGAAATTGGGAAATATTGGAAGAAACTTCTTAGACCAAATAATGAAGTTTTGAGTGGGTATTTGACCTCCGATTTGGGAAATTTTTGTATGGTTAGACTCGTGGGAGTATGAGGGTTCTGAAAATATAAAAATTATCCAATTCCAAGATGTTGGCCTGAGGGAAATTTTGGTCATTTTACCTAAATTTGCGTCTTAGCTTTAAATTAAAGAGTAGAATCTATTGTTTGAGGTGTTATTTATGATATGTAATTGAATTGAATAGATTTGGGCCATTTGAAGTCGGATACTCGTGGCGAATGTGTGGTTTCTAGTTGATCCGGTTCA
Source organism: Nicotiana glauca (assembly GCA_026770625.1). Lineage (NCBI taxonomy): Eukaryota > Viridiplantae > Streptophyta > Magnoliopsida > Solanales > Solanaceae > Nicotiana > Nicotiana glauca. The sequence continues at coordinate 114,340 of MU703956.1, forward strand.
AGGTAAGTGGCTTGTCTAAACTTGTGTGGGGGACCTTCCCCTTAAGATATGATATTTGGTAATTGAATGCCTTGTGCGTGAGGTGACGAGCGCGTACTTGAGCTAATTGTTGAAAATCCGATTTACTAAAATATTTAAACTGAGTTTCTTTCTTGCCTGCTTTATTCCATTTACGATTATAGCTTGTGTTATTTTAGAAAAGCATGCTTAGTTGATCCAAATGGCCTATTTGCTTAAGTTGCTTTGTTTGTACTACGTGAAGTATATTAGGCTAGAACTACATGTACCTGTTGCCTTGTACTTTTGCATTCCAATTCTAAATATCTTCTCGTTGTGGCTGCGTATTTACATTGGGACTACGGATGTGGGATTCCTATAGCTCCCCCCCCCCCTTGTTTGTTTACTTTGGGACTGCGGATTCCCGATAGATCCCTCTGCATATTTATATTGGGACTACGGGTTCGATTCTCGATAGATCCCCTGCATATGTACTTTGGGACTGCGGGTTCGATTCCCGATAGATCCCTCTACATATTTACTTTGGGACTGCGGGTTAGATTCCCGATAGATCCCCCTGCATATTTACTTTGGGACTACGGGTTTGATTCCCGATAGATCCCCCTACATATTTACTTTAGGACTACGGGTTAGATTCCCGATAGATCCCCCTGCACATTGATAGTTGAACTACGGGACGGTATCCCGGGAGATCCACTGTACAGTTGAGAAAAGGACTACAGGACGGTATCCGGGGAGATCCTCGTTGTTACCATTTGATATTGAGTTGTACATATCCATATTTACTCTATTCTTTGTGTAGTTGTTATTGCCCTGTTTAACCTGTCTATTATCACTTTTATACTCATTATTACAGTCAGTTTTCATATTGTTAAACTCATATTATGTTGTTTGACCTCAGTAGGGCCCTGACCTTCCTCGTCACTACCCAACCGAGGTTAGGCTTGGCACTTACTGAGTACCGTTGTGGTGTACTCATGCCTCTTCTTTGCATGTTTTTTTTCAAGTGCAGATCCAGGTACTTCATTTCAGGCGCTCTATCCTTGAGGCAGGGAGAGCTATGGAGACTTCGCGGTACATCTACAGCGTCCGCAGACGAAGAGTCTCCTTCTTTATTCTATCTGTAGTAATAAGTTTTCTATCGTACCCTTGATGTAGACCCTCTGGAGATTAGAGCATTTACAGTACTTCTTTAGCCTATGTTTCCCGTGAGTTTCCAGGTTTTGGGATGGTCTTGCAGACTTCCGCATTTCTTTTGAGTTGTATAGGCCGAGTGGCCTTTATATGCAATTATTCTTTTAACTTGTTCAGTTTTAAGTAATTATTCCGCAAGTTAGGTTGTTATTACGCATTGTTAGGCTTACCTAGTTATAGGGACTAGGTGCCATCACGACATGTTCACGGAGGGAGAACTGGGGTCGTGACGTTTTTGTCTTCTAACTATCATGGACCTACATGGCCACAACTTGTAATGTATAACTATAAGTGAGAAAGCGTTGTATCAATGAACTATCATTCTTAAAACATGAATACATATGGGCCGTCAAGGCCTCTGACATACTGTACAAAATAAACCTGTGTCCATAAATCCTCTAATATTATTTGACATCAAGTGGGACAAGGTACCAGTCTACCCATAAGTCTATAGAAAAACTCTGACACGATGACTTATAGACCCGGCTACACTTCGAATGAAGTGGAGTCTTACCGATCCTTCGCTGAATGCTAACCTCGTCTACTATGAGGGCTTGTCAAACTGATTATCTATACCGGCAAGCATGAATGTAGCATCCATAATAAAAAGGACTTCAGTACAAATAATGTATTGGGTACGTAAGGCAAAACTAAAATTAAATAATAAGTCAAAATTAATGAAAGAGATATAAGAATTACCCCAACCTCCAAAGTGTTACCTTATATGCATACTTATTATACTTATATGTATATATAACCTCTTTGGAACTATTATCCATATCGATGCATGACTGTCCAACTGATCAATGGTAACTGGCCGACCGGCAGTAGTGCAGTGGTAGATGCATGAGTGCCCTACCGGTCGTAACTCGGTGGTAAATTTGTAATTTCCCAATCGACCATAGCTCGGTGGTAAATGCATGAATGCCCGACTGGCCGTAGCTTGGTGGTAAATGATGATGCATATGATACCATTATGAACATTAACATCTTTATTGGATGCCTTAATAGGGAGTTAGGGACATACTTAAGCATGCTTTGATATCACTTTACAGTAATGAATAACATATACATCTTTAACTGCTAAAAGTAGAACCACTTATGGAATAATATTACGTTTGCATATCGTTACTTTGATTATGTCAAAAAGAAAGAAGGGATAGCCTTAACATACCTGAGACAATTCTCTTGAAAATCCCTCTAACACACGTCAGTTGCAACAAATCACATAACGGCGGGTCAAAATAGGGAAAACTCCGTATGATATTCTTGAGAAAGATTGCACCAACTTTCTTAGAATCGTAAATTTCATGCTTTATCACATTATGAAGTTTTATCGAATTCTTGGAGTTCCATCCGTCACTGAACAAGCTTTACATCCAAGCTTAATGAGGTAAGGGCATTTTTTTAAAATTGTTGGTTGGTGGGCCTCACTTTGTGGCTTAGTTGGCCAAAGATGTAACGACCCGGCCGGTCGATTTAAGAATTTAACACTCCGATCACCTATTAACTGCTTTCCCCGTGTTTGTTTCTGCTATTTTAATTTCCTAGGATGATTTGTTTTGGAGTATTTTGGGACACTTAGTCCCTAAAAGAGAGCTTAAGCTTTAAAAATTTGGCCGTGGTCGAAGCAATGTAAAGACGGCCTCGGAATGGAATTCGGTTTGTTCTGTTAGCTCCATTGTGTGGTTTTGAACCTAGGGGCATGTTCAGATTGTGTTTTAGAGGTTCGTAGGGTATTTAGGCTTGAAATGCCGAGAGTTGAATTTTTAAAGTTTCTAGTTCGATAGTGAAATTTTGATATCAGGGTCGGAATGGATTCTGAAAGTTGAAGTAGCTCGGTAGTATTGAATGTGACATGCTTGTAAAATTTCAGGTCATTCAGACAAGGTTTGATAGACTTTTTTATCGAAAGCGGAATTTGAGAGCTTTTTGGAGTTCTTAGGCTTGAATCTGATGTTAATTTTGTGCTTTGATATTGTTTTGAGCGTTCCGAAGGTTGGAACAAGTTCGAATGATATTTCAGGATATATTAGCATGTTTGTTTGAGGTCCCAAGGGCCTCGGGTGAGTTTTGGGTGGTTGAACGGATCAAATGCATGTTTGAGGAATTGTAGAAAATGCAGCAGGTCTCCAGTTCTAGTTTCCTTCTTCATTTTTGCGAGTAGGGTCTCGCATTCCCGAAGAGGAGCTGGGTCTGGTCGAAGCTTAACTCTTCGTGTTCGCGATGATGGTCCTACATTTGCAAAGCTGAGAGGTCATATGCCTATGCGTTTACGAAGAGGGTCCCGCATTCTCGTAGGGGGAGAAAGTTGCTACCGCATTCGCGACAGGGTCATCGCATTCGCGATGAATGAATTCTGGGCCAAGCAAAGTTGTGCTTCACGAACGCGATGGGACTTCCACGTTCGTGAAGAAGGAATTAGCTGGGCAGATTATAAATTTTCAAAATCGAGGGTTTAGCAATTTTTATCAAAACTAGAGTTTAGGAGCTCGAATTTGAGCGAGATTTTGAGGGATTTTGGGTAATGATTCTTAAATCCCTTTTTCTTATAACCCAATAATCTAAACGTGAATTCATCATCTAATTTAGGATATGTGGTGAGAAATTGGGGAAAAGATTTGAAAAAGTTCTTAGGCCTAATTTTCGAGTTTTGATTGTGAATTTGACATCGGATCTGGATAATTTTGGTATGGTTAGACTCGAGAGTGAATGGGGTTCATAATCCATAACTTTTACCCGAATCCGAGACGTGGTGTCGGGGGCTTTCTGGGGTGATTTTCCTAATTTTGCGTATTCGATTGGAATTAATTAGTTGAATTAGTTACTTGAAGTTATATTTATATTATACAATTACTTTGAATAGATTTGGGCCATTTGGAGTCGGATACTCGTGGCAAGAACGTGGTATTGAGCTGATTGAGCTGGTTCGAGGTAAGTGGCTTGCCAAACCTTTTGTAGGGAAACTCCCCTTAGGATTTGGTATTGTTGATATACGAAATGCCTTGTACGTGAGGTGACGAGTGCGTACATGTGCTAATTGTTAAAAAACCTATTTTCCTTAAGTAATTATTGTTGATACTCAATTTTTTCCTAAATATTTTAATATGAAATATACCTTCAAAATAGCATGTATATGCATATATAAGTATGTCCCAATGTTTAATTTATTTTTTTCTTAATTTTTAAAAGATTTTTAAATCAATTTATTGCCCTATTTTTATCAAGAAAAATCCAATAATTATTTTCAAAATTATCATTTTGGTGATTTATTTATTGGACTCTCATATTTATACTAAAATATAGCTAACTTAATTTTTGCATATTTTTTACGAATTTATTTAGTATTTTAAAAGCTGAAATGCATATAATGGCAATATTAGCCTCTTTTAAGATATAATTGTGTTTATATTTATAAAATTAACTCCCTTATTTTTAATTTGATAATTACATAATATTAATCATTTTAGTACCTTTAATTTCTTTTCAGAAATTATTCTACTATTTCTTGTAAAATAAAAAGGGAAAAATGACTATTTAAATGTTAACCCCATTCATTTCAATTTTAGCCTTATTTGAACCCACAATTGGACCCCATTTTTTAACCAATTATCCAACCCAATTCCTAATCTACTCGACCCACAACCCAATTAAATAACCCGCCCGGATTCCCTTTTAATCCCAGCCGTTGATCACCTAGATCAACGGCTCACATCAGCCCTTTCCTTTTTTAATTCCCAACTACCCCAAACCCTAATCACTTCTTGCCTGTAGCCGCCTTTAAATCCCCCCCCCCCCCC
>MU703956.1:119504-129788 GCA_026770625.1 Nicotiana glauca
CCCCCCCAATTCTCTCTCAAACTCCTAGCCGCCGCCCTCAACCACCACCTGAAAAGCTCCCAAAGCCATGGCTTCCAAAGCCATAGGAAGCCTATATCCACCTCCCTTGGCTTCTATGTGTTCGAGTTCTATGGTTTCAAGGATAGACCTTGAGGAAGCTTGGTCCAGACCTCGGATGCTTTCAGTTCTATGGCTATTTCCGGTCATCTTTGACCTTGCTCCGGCCAGCCATGGCTATTCAAGCCTGACTCTTGGCTTCTCCTGCTTAGACTGGTGTTTTTCCAAGCCTTTATCACCATCTGGGGTTCTTCTGAAACCCTAACCTTTGAGGTTCTTCAAATTCTTTTAGATCTGTTTTAGACTTGTGTTCACTCTAAACTCCTAAACGTTTTCTCAAGGTTTCTTTCAAAAACTTTACCTTCAGAACCTTTATCTTTTCTTATTTAGGGTTTTTGTTAAATTGTTTCGAAGCTTTTCTGATTTTTAACATGTTCTACTGTGTTTCTTTATGTTGTTCTTCTACTGTGTTTCTTTATTTTGTTCTTCTAACTGAAGTGTGCATGTTAAAAGTATTAGTTCCTTTTAGAGATTTTCTGAATTTATTTTGTTATTATTTTGTCTGATTTACTTGTCTTTCATCTTTATACTCGATTGATGGTGAAAACCCTAAGATTTGGGGTTCATTCGAGTTCTGAGATTATTTGCTATGTGATTTACTTGCTAGTCATTCTCTGAATTCGACTGGTTTCAAAACCCTAATTTCTTTGGACCTATTCGAGTCTCTGAAGTTGCTTCATCTGTTGCTCGACTGAATTTCGAAATCTTTTGCTCCTTTATGTGATTTTACTTCCTTCTAAACTCTACTATAAGGTCTTTTCGCTTGACCTCTTTGCATGTTGTTTGATACTCTTTCTTTTCTCTATCACTAAGTTACTGAATTGACCATGCTCATCGGCTACTGACTTTGTGTTTGCTATTGCATTGTGTTTCTCTTTGTCATGAGTTCAGCGTCACATGCCTAATGTTTATGCACTCTTTTATATGCTAAATTTCCCTCTAAAATGACCTTCAATTTTGGACTGATGTCAAACCTCCTTGTGTAATTCTGATTGCACTTGTGTAATTGATTCTTTCCTTGTTTTATTGATTCCCTATTTCTTGGATTGATTTGAAAACTTTCTTTTAAACTTTCGATTCTCTTGTCTTTAACTTGGTTTATTCATAGGAACCCATGTTACTCTTCGTAAATCAGTGCTTATGAAATCCTGGACTCCTTTATTTGCTATGTACTGATTCTCGATTCTGCTACTTTACTTTGTTTTCTTACCTTATTTGGTTAACCGAGTATTTTAAAGATTCTTCCCTTAATTAAACCCTTATGTAATTACCCATAATGGCCTATTCTATACATGGTGTTCTACTTGATTTCTTTCCTTAAAGGATTTCATCCCATTACTGTTTGAATTTAACTCATTAATTAAAGGAAGTCTTATACTGATTTGATTTAATTGGTACATAGTTCCATAATTATTTTCTTGCTTTATTTTCTACTTGTTTTTAAACTATAAATACCCTGGCTTTTTCATTAACACAGACACGAACACTCTTAGTTTCTGAACTCACACTCACACTCACACTCAAAAATATTATTTCTTGTCACTTGTACTATGGCCTACCTTCAAAGTCCTGTTACCTGCTTTTACTGTATTTTGCTTCTCTGAACTGGTATGTTCTGATTAAGATTCCAGCATCACAATAGTGTGTTTACTTAATGCTTTTCCCTTCTTGTCTGCCTATTGTTTGTGTTTAGTTTAGTACTTATTTTAACATGCTATAATTTCCTTATGCATGTTCTTAATTTATTATGCATCCTAAACCCCCACCCCAATGTTTTCAAGGCTTATGGTTTGTTTGAGGCATGACAGTATTGCATATTACTGCCCATGACTCAAGCTTGATCCCTGGGCCAGCATCTTCGATTGTTGTGCATGCCCAAAACTTACCCTTGCCTAAGCATAGGCTCTTTGTAATTTCCCAACCCCCTGAACCCCTTTTGTATGAAATTATCCACTTGTTTGTGGCTGTTTCCCTCTCCTTTATTCCCTCAGAACTCTGTTTCTTCACTTGCACTCTCTCTTAGACTTATGTTCGGCCCCCCTCTTGTGAGCCTTGCCTTGGGACACATTAAGCTCCCTCTGAACTTGGACACTTGAGGGCTGGCCCTTCCACACTGCACTTGTCCCTATCCTGGTGATACAATTTGGGTGTGAGCACTGCCCGGAGTCCCATTGAGGCTCTTAGGGAACTCTGACACACTCAAATTAGAGAAAGGCTTTGGATCGATAGTCTTTAAGTTGGTTTATCGCATAATTCAGACAAGAAGTCAAGAATCAGGCCTTCTATGTTTGTAATTATTTTCTTTGTATTTTTTGATGTATTTATTATTTTGGTTTGTAATAATTTGTAATGAATACTTGGGGTTGGCTAGTGGAACAGGGTTGGGGTAGCTATGCATGCAAGGGTAAAAATCATGCCTATAGGGTATTTCAATTTCTATATGTTCAACTTCATATAGAAATCATGCATATAGGACTGCTCTAAATTCTGCATATTCAACTTCATCTAGAAATCATGCTATAGGACTGTTATAATTCTGCATATTCAACTTCACCTAAAAATCATGCCTGTAGGATTGTTCTAATGTCATTCTGCATAATTCAAACCGCATTTAGATACCATGTTTATAAGGTTTAAAACGAGTTATGCATCTAAAACCCATGTCTATAAGGTTCAAGTTCTGCATTTAGATACCACATTTATAAGTCTTAAAACAAGTTCTCAATTTAGATATCATGTTTATAAGGTTTAAAACAAGTTCTGTATCTAGAAACCATGTCACTAAGTTCCAAGTTCTGCATTTACATACCATGTTTATGAGTTTTAAAACAAGTTTCTGCATTCAGATACTACGTATGTAAGTGTCTAAAATCAGCAACGTGTAGAAAACATGTCTATAGGAGTTTCTAAATGAATCTGATTCGCTTCACTCAATGCTAGATATAAAATCAGTAATAATATATACTATCACCCGCAGAACCAGTCATCAATTTGTTAATTCTGCATCTCTTTTGATAATCTAAGTCCTTTACTTAACCAAAATTTAGAAAGCATGCCTATAGGATCCCAAATATGTTCATTTCGAGTTTCACTATCTTATAACCTTCTAAATTCAGTAGATATCATGTCTATAAGACCCCGTCTTAACACTTAGGTAAGCCTTAGGGTAATAACTATAACTGCATCTGTTTCTACTAATCATTCCAACCGGTAGGCAGGCCAGATTTGGGCTTCTTATCTGAATTATGTAATAAACCAGTCTGCCTCAACATTTGAACTCCCTCGTCTTTAATTTTTATCAGACCTAAAAAATTATGTGAAAGTCATGCCAATTATATGTTTTTCAGTTCAATGAGGTACACCTGAGACTCTGTTTGTTTATATGTTTTTCCCCATAATATGCAATCTGTGTTTTGCATATCGCCTTAGAATTTTACCTTTGAAATCCCAAATAAGACTAATATCCCTCCCTTTAGGATTAGTAGTCCTAAGTGCCTCCGGGACTGATAGGAGTGGGACGAGTAATAGCATGCAATAAGTAATCGAGACCAATTCGCGCTTTAAATACCTTAACGGAGTGGAAAGGGTAGATATAGATATGATGACCACGTGATAATGTCATGTGTAGCCTCTCATTCAGGAGTGATTATCAGACATTGTGTGGGGTGATCCATATTTTTAATAAACCTAGGAACCCCTTTCTTTATTCTTTATGCTTTCCAACTCTTTATTTTAAAATCAGTTTTCTAATTGCTCTTTCAAACCTTGTTTCCTTTCAAGCCATTATATGTTGAAATCCCCTCTTATTTGAGCCTTATTTGTTTATATGTTGATTATACCCAAATTAACAATACTTGTCTGGCCAGGAACCACACTAGTGGATTCTGAGGGGTGCCTAACACCTTTTCCTTAGAATAATTTCGAGTCATTACCCTATCTCTAGTTGTTCAAACAAACTTAGAATTAAATCTCTGTTGGTGTCCTAATGCACCTTAATCATTAGGTGGCGAATCTTCAAATGCACAACCCAGTTTCCAAAAGGAACGAGTTGTCCCTCCAAATATCATAAAGCCGATTTCTGCGGAGGAAAAAGGGGATGCGACAACTATAACTGTGTTTTCTTCCTTGCTTATACTACTTTCAATATAAGCCTATTGTTAGCTTAGGAAAGCATGTCTAATTGACTTAATTGCTTTACTTTTTCAAACTGCTTTATGTGAATTCTGTGTAGCATGCTAGATTAGAAATACCTGTTTATTCTTGGCATGAAATTTAGACTGAATTGAATATTCTTTGTGTTGATGCTGTGTATTTACTTTGGAAATATGGGACGATATCTCCAGAGATCCCCCTACATGTTTACTTTTGGACTACCGATTTGTATTTCGGTAGATCCCCCTGCACATTTATATTGGAACTATGGGACTGCACCCGGTAGATTCCCCCAGTACTGGATATTTATATTTGGGACTACGAGTTGGGATTCCGGTAGATCCTCGTGTACTATGAGTTGGACTACGGGACGACACCTGGGAGATCCACTGGATATTTACATTTGGGTACTACAGGACGGTATCCTTAGAGATCCTCGGTTGTTATCTCTATGTTGAGTTGTATTCCTTTTGTGATTATTGTGTCTCTGTTTTAGTTATTGCTACTCTTATTACCCTGTGTTACTTTAAAACTACTTCATTTCCTTATATATTTTTGTATATGACCGAGAGATCCTTGACCTTCCTCATCACTACTCGACAGAGGTTAGGTCTGACACTTATTGGACAACTCTGGTGTACTCATGCCCTTTCCTGCACATGTTTTTCGTATGCAGATCCAGGTACTTCGACTCAGCCCTACTACCATTGAGGCGAGGCGATTCTCCAAAGACTTTGAGGTATATCTGCTGCATCCGCAGACCGAGAAGTCCCTTTCCATTCTCTCTTGTAGTGATAGCCCTTCTATTTTCATTTTTTTTATTTAGACATTCCAAAGTTAGAGCATTTTTTCGTATTCACAGCTTGTGATTCATGGGATTCCGAGTTTTAGGAGTTGTTCGGTTTTGAGATCTTGTATTATATATGTCGAGCGTCATCTTAAATACTTTTATATTTGTTATCTTCGATTTTTATTAGTTTATCCGCAGTTCTTCTAGTATTTATCTGTTGTTCCTTTTTCCGCAAATCTTTAGACTTACCGAGTCGTAGAGACTAGGTGCCATCACGATAAGTGTACGGAAGGCGAACAGGGATCGTGACAAAAGAATTCCCTCTAAAATGCCACCTTGCATTGTAAGTTAAGAGTCACAAATGGGGCATGATTTGCTGCCACATTGGGAGAGGTGATTAAGCTTATCCAGGCTTATAATTATTTTGGCTAATCTCCCATAAAAAATTATCAATCACCTAATTATCCAAATAATTAAGAATTATCTCAAATTACTTAAAATACTACTAACTTTTAAACTACTTTATACACCTTACTATCATGGTCATGTGGTACCTTGTATGACACTAGTCCATAAATATAGAGTATTATAGCTTGGTCCATATTTTATCCCAATTATCAAGCTTCGACGAAACTCATTTCCTTCTATTCGCTTACCCTCTCACCTTCACGAATTTACTTATCACTTGCTTGGCATATCATAAATACTTATAACCTCGAAAATAGTCTTGTCCTCATCCTAAAGTACTACTACTAAAATATTAATAAACTATGATACCGTATAAAATCAATACATACACTATTATTTTATTAAAATATCCATATAAACAACATATAATTTCTAAACTTCTAATTTTACTAATCTCATATAAAGAGTACAAGTTTTCGTATGCGTAATTCTTAAAATGATAAAAAGATAACCTTCTTTTCTTGTAAGAAAATAATTTTTATCTTTATGATAAAGAAAATCTCATAAACTTTCTCATATTATGTTTATAATTTAAAGCATATTTCGAAGTAGTAATATTAATAACTATATAAAATCATATTTTTCAAACTTTTTACAAAAGTGTTCCACTGAAAATACCATATCAAATGTATATAATTGTATCAATATTGTTAAACTTACGGGGTCTTACGATAACATAGTCACAAATCCTCTATAACCTCACGAATAGTCTTAATCCCTTCAAGCTCATATGGATTACTACGACTCATCCTAATATTGAAATATGTTATGTAACATATATTATAGTCGTATGAAATTTGTATGCAAATTGTATTGAAGTTGTATTCTATTGTAGTTGTATTTTTTTATTTAAATGTTGTATGAAAGTTGAAAACAAGTTGTATACTCTAGTTGTATGAAATTTGTATTTAAGTTACAAATACTCTTTTCTTACATAAAGTTATTGATATGTATTTAAATTGTATTAAATTTGTATGAAAATTAAATTTCAGTTGTATTCTCTTTTTAGTTGTATTATTTTTGTATGAATGTTATGTGAAAGTTGTATTAAACTAGTCCTGCCATATTGTCCCCTTGTCTTGATTATTCTCCAATTACGCCATAGATATTCAGAAATAAAACTTTTCTCTTTTGGTGAAGTTTTTGGGGACTTAAATATATACTCAAGGAAAGTATTTCAAATGCATATATGTACTAGAGACGAGGTTTCCTCAAAATGAAACCAAAGTGCATTACTGTATGTCGAAGAAAGAGGGAGGAGAGAAGACAAAAAAGGAAAGAAAGATGTAACGGAATTTCTTAATTGAAGTCACTAATTATGATTTGGGAGCCTTCTAAAGAAAAAATATATGACTTGTAGTGAAAATTCCATTAGCTCTAGTAAATATGAAATCTTAGATAATCGAGATAAATAAATTTGAAATATAGTATTGGAATTAAAAAATTCCTATCATTGAAGTACATAAAACTAAAATAACTTCGACTTTAATAATACATTGATCCCTTCAGAGGCGGCGTAGTTGTTGGTGGCCTAAAGCCAAACTAGGCATCTTAAATTTACTTGATAAATTTCATAAAATAATGAAACACAAAAGAACTTGTCTTTGATCTATTGATCAATCAAAGATGACAAAATAAAATAGCTAATTTAGAAAAATTAAGCCAAAACTTAAAAGTGAAGCATTAAAAAAAAGAAATGAATGGACATAGAGAATGAAAAAGTAGAATTGAATCAAGTAAATATAGTAAAAATGAGAGAAAAAATACTATTATTGAGTCGCTCATTCATAAAAACCTCAAGCAAAACAAAATTTATTAAACTTAAAAATATTTTTTTTATAAAACTTATATGTTATATAGAATAATAGGGTAAATAATTTGTAGGGCCTTTGGTATTTAGGGGCCTAAGACAATGGCTTCACTGGCCTTGCCTTTCGGCCGCCCCTGGATCCCATTTAGGCTTTTACAATCCCCTTTAAAAACCCCTTTGATTTAGGATTTCTTTCTCTCTTTTTTTCCAATTCGGGTCACATCGCGAATTTTCCAAGTTGGCTTGCAATTCGTATCCACGAAAAGTAATTCAAGAGACAAAATTAACAGAATCACACGGTGTCTTTTAGATATATTTTTAAAGAAAATTATAAATTTGTTGACTGCTAATAGTATTTTAGTTGAATATAAATAATTGAATAAATGCTAGTTATAAGTTTCAAAAGTAAGACTAGAGGAATCAATATAATAATCATTTTGTTTGACACGCAATTTTGAATTTATAATTAATCCAACACCTGAAATTTAAAATCGTAAAGACCGGGCATGTGCAAGTTTAATTTATCACAACTCTAGTTATTAATTAATTATGGGGACACTTTTTTGATGAGGGAGTGGTGAATCTGGCTTAATTTTAAAAAAACAATAATTAAAGTTGCCTTTTGCAAGAGTGGAGATTTGATATTTTCTCTTAAGAGCTAAAAGAGAAGTGGTCCCATATATATATCTATAATCTACAATATAATAAAAGCAGGAACTTATTTAGTTAAAAGTCAAATTATTATTTTACCCTTCTCTTAATAAATTTCTATTAAATAGCCCTTCTATTAAAAAATCTCTTTTAAGAAAAAAAGAAAGAAATACCCTCACATTAACTCCCCGGTAAATAGACGCAATAAATATGGGAACCCTTAAATTAAAAAGTTAAATTATCAACATGTCCTTACAAATAATCTAATTACCCTATTTATAAAAAATTTTAAAAAAAAATAAAGCCCGCCAACCGCAAATCAAAGGCTCATATCCCTTCACTAAAGATCACAACTATTCCATTCGTGAAGTCTCATTAAAGGTTCCTACTTCTTATTTTTAGTTTCTAACCAGGGGCGGATTTAGGGGGCGCAAGGGGATTCACCCGAATCCCCTTCGCCGAAAAATTACACTATATATATAAAGCAAAATATGTTTTTTATCTCTATATATTAAGTTTTGAACCCCCTTAACACAATTCAAAAGGGTAGTTTAGTGGTCAAGGAAGTTCAAAATTTACATAAGGTATGAGTTCAAATCCCAGTAGCTACACTTTTTTCTTTGAACTCCCTTCGTGGAATTCCTGCCTCCGCCATTGGGCTGATCTAGAGCAAAGGTTACGGGTTCCCGTGAACCCAGTAACTTTTGTATAGACCCTGTATTTGTACTAAAAAATTCATTAAAAGTATAAGAATATTTAGATCGGAACCTAGTTTGTTGATAAGTTATCATGTAGATTAACTTGATATTGTTATAGGAACTTATAAACTTAAAATTTTGGATCCGCCTCTATTTCTAATCGGTGCTGCCTTTAACATAAGAAGAAAAGTTTATTGCTTAGATTTTTAAAATGAGAATAAAGCCTTAATTATTGTTGCTGATCTTTTCACTCTGTATTTATTTTGGACGGGATTGAAAGCAGAACAGGTATGAACATATTTATCTCATTATTTTTTCTTATTCATTATGGTATGCTTTTGGTTAGACAATACTTTAACTAATGTTTTTCAAATACATCATTTATTTATTTTGAAAGATAAAAATAATTAACATATTACCACGAGAAAACAAAAGAGACGTATGTCTAGGAGATGTCTATCCACGTGATCGTCAACTGATATAAACAAAAGCAAACCAATAAATGTAAATTTTTATTTTATCAGCATAAACTTTACATTAGATTTGTCTACAGTTGCTATCATTTTTCCTTAATTTTCACTTCACATTTTTCGTAAACAAATCTTCGAGCATATCACATAAAAGGAAAAAGAATTACAGCGAATTTTAATTTACTCATGAATTTGGGTGTTAAAAAGCCCATTTAGAGGATAAAATTGAAGGATTGCGTAAAGATGTTCGTAACACACAGTGGAAGACAATAACAATCCTAGGCAAATTTTTTCGTGTTTAAAATTTATTTACATATCAAAGATCGGATCTAAGACGTACCTGGTGAAGAGAGTCTCATTTCAAAATTTCGTCGATGTTGCGAAGACTCTATGCATATCCACACCGAGACCGATCCTTGCTATCAACTCTTTTACCAATTAAACTCGCGAACAAATTGAACGAAATATTGTGTTGAAATTTTTCTCAAAAATCCCAACTCAAAGGTAGAATAACAAGAAACACTTTTCTTGCAATTGTATTTTCTCTCTTAGCTTTGTATTGTATTCTCGCTTTCACAAAGTGATTTTTCTTCTCAAAAATTAATGTGACTAGGAAAAAGTTTTCTTTCCCAGAAAAATTCTTTTCTCTCTTAGCTTCTGCGGCAGCCTAATACCCTTTTTATATCATCAATAAGAACGTTTTCCTATAAGGTTAAGTAATGGTTAAGGTATTGATTTTCTTTTTGGAATAAAAGTTTAATTTCTAAATAAAAAATCGGTAACCCGTTCTTGGGGTTGATTCTGCCAAATTCTACTTGGACTTTCCATGTAGTCTAACGTCAAAGTTGGAATTGTAATAATACCAAATCCAATTCAATATTGGATTTTCTTATAAGTCATTATTTAATATTTTGCAAAGTTTAAATTCCATAACCAATGACTTCATATAGTCGGCATCTCTTATGGGATTTACAATCCAATTCCAAATTGGATATTTTATTAATACCTCCTATATATAGATATCAATTATGACTATCAAATATATATATATATTGTCGCACCTCTTTTTTCACGGCGCTTTAACATACTCCGGCAAAAGGGAATATAAATAAGCGTAAAAAGAGTTTT
>MU703957.1:4303-15246 GCA_026770625.1 Nicotiana glauca
GGCCGCACAGTTGATTTCTCCTTTAGTGTTAGCTCTCTGATCATTCACCCACGCGGATTGCACTGTTTTGGTGTGCGGCCACGTGGGACTATGCCTTTGAATCTGAGCCTCTGTTTCTTCATCATTGCGGACCGCGTAGAAATGTGTGCGGTCCGCGTGGAGTTGTGTCCAAATTTCAGGTTCTCTGATTCTTACCTGTGCGTCCGCTTGGCGAAACAATGCGGACCGCACAGTTTCCTTGACTTGAATAATTGCAGGATCTTCTTGTGCGGCCGCATGACAAAAGGTTGCGGTCCGCACAAGTCTTTTTACTCACACTTTAGCTCATCTCTTGACACTTGGCAGATTTCACTCCTTCCTGAGCCAATTTGTGATCTTTATCATCTAGTCGCTCAAACCTGCAATCAAGCGCAACTTGTAAGCAATTCAGGACTAATCTATATCAATTTATGCACAAAGCTTAGGCAGAAAGGGGTATAAATCATGTAAAAATCACAGTTATCAGCGATGCTTCAGCCTATGCAAAAATGTAAATGGCGATATTTCAGCCGACAGAACTTTAAATAAAAAGGCAATGTTTTAGTCGACGTAAAAGTAAAATGGCGATATTTAAGCCGATAGAAAGTATAGGTATAGATGATGATGGATATTTAAATATAAGCTGGCGATATTTCAACCGATGTAGAATTTAAATAAAGTTTGGCGATATTTCAGCCGATTGCAAGACGTAAGTAAAATGTGTCGATATTTCAGCCATGCAAGGGAGATAACGCGGCGATATTTCAGCCGATGCAAATAAAGGTGGCGGTATTTCAGCCATGCAGGTGGAGGTAGAGCTTAATCTCGGAAGGCAGAAAGGAAGCCTTATGCAATGCAAGAAAATGCAGGATAGAGATAGTGCTTAGTCTCGAAAGGCAGAAAGGTAGCCTTATGCGATGCAGATAATGCAGATGGAGATAGTGCTTAGTCTCGAAAGGCAGAAAGGTAGCCTTATGCGATGCAGATAATGCAGATGGAGATAGTGCTTAGTCTCGAAAGGCAGAAAGGTAGCCTTATGCGATGCAGATAATGCAGATGGAGATAGTGCTTAGTCTCGAAAGGCAGAAAGGTAGCCTTATGCGATGCAGATAATGCAGATGGAGATAGTGCTTAGTCTCGAAAGGCAGAAAGGTAGCCTTATGCGATGCAGATAATGCAGATGGAGATAGTGCTTAGTCTCGAAAGGCAGAAAGGTAGCCTTATGCGATGCAGATAATGCAGATGGAGATAGTGCTTAGTCTCGAAAGGCAGAAAGGTAGCCTTATGCAATGCAGATAATGCAGATGGAGACGATGCTTAGTCTCGGAAGGCAGAACGGTAGCCTTATGCAATGCGAGAATGCAAATGGAGACAAGCTTAGTCTCGGAAGGCAGAAAGATAGCCTTATGCAATGCAAAAAATGCAGATGGATACAACGCTTAGTCTCGAAAGGCAGAAAGATAGCCTTATGCAATGCAAAAAATGCAGAGGGAGACAATGCTTAGTCTCGAAAGGCAAATAGGTAGCCTTATGCAATGCAGATAATGCAGATGGAGACAATGCTTAGTCTCGGAAGGCAGAAAGATAGCCTTATGCAATGCAAAAAATGCAGATGGAGACGATTCTTAGTCTCGGAAGGCAGAAGAGTAGCCTTATGCAATGCAAGAAGATAAATGGATGGATAGAAGTGAGATTTCTTAGCTGATTGCCGATCACGATGTCATGACTGACAGGAAAGTTGTGTATGGATAGCAATTGCGGATAAGTGATGATCCTGAGAAGAGTTGCATTCTTGCAAAAGTATGTGTATGTAAATATACCTGGCGATTTTGTAGGTCGAGTGCCTGCATCCAAAAAAAATCGTGAGTTTTGTAAGGGGAAAGGCTAGTTCGTTTTCCCCTGGCTTCCGGCGTTACATATCATTGGGGTAGCGTTGCTAAACAGCAGCAATTTGAACAATAGTTATGCATGATTTAGTAAATATAATGCAAGTAGAAAATAGTTTTCTTTAGATGAACCAACGACTGTGACGTGGTTCAAGACATTGCAACCTCTCTTGCTCCGGAATTTTGAGGGTCCTCCTCAAAATTCTGCCCCAGTTTACTGGGATGGCATTCCTGGCGATGAGTGGCTGAAAACTAACTTTGAAATTTTGAGGGTCCTCCTCAAAATTCTGCCCCAGTTCCAATAGTAGGGAGAAAAAGGAATTTTTATTAAATTGTGACCGAACCCATAGGTTGCCTACGTATTCTCTCTTAAACGAGAATCAGGTCAGGCGTAATTAAAATTACATCATAAAGGGAATCATAGGTGGTTACACATAGTATCGTTTCACTGCATCTGAATTGATTGGATTTGGCCAGACTTCTCCGTCCATTTCTGCAAGAATAAGGGCTCCTCCAGTTAGAACCCGATGAACCATGTACGGTCCTTGCCAGTTGGGAGAGAATTTTCCCTTGGCTTCATCTTGATGTGGGAATATTTTCTTCAGCACCAACTACCCTTGTGTAAACTTCCTTGGCTTAACTCTTTTGTTGAAGGCTCTGGACATTCTGTTCTTATACAACTGACCGTGGCAAACTGCATTCATCATTTTCCCATCTATAAGGGCTAACTGCTCGTAGCGACCTTTTACCCATTTTGCGTCGTCCAACTCTGCTTCTTGTATGATCCTCAAGAAGGGAATTTCTACCTCGGTGGGGATGACCGCCTCTGTACCATAAACCATCATGTAGGGGGTTGCTCCAGTCGACGTGCGGACTGTGGTGTGATATCTCATTAAGACGAATGATAATTTCTCATGCCATTATTTGTGACTTTCGATCATTTTTCTTAGTATCTTCTTGATATTCTTGTTAGCTGCTTTTACAGCTCCGTTCATCTGAGGCTTGTAGGTTGTAGAGTTCTTGTGTTTAATATTGAATGCTTCACACATCGCTTTCATCAAATCGTTGTTGAGATTGGAACCATTATTAGTGATGATTGATTCCGGAATTTCGAATCGACATATAATACGGTCACGAACGAAATCTGCCACAACTTTCTTAGTCACTGCTTTATATGACGATGCTTCAACCCATTTAGTAAAATAATCAATTGCCACCAGGATAAATCTGTACCCGTTTGATGCGGAAGGCTCGATAGGTCCAATGACATCCATCCCCCTTGTGGCAAATGGCCACGGTGAGCTTGTTGCAGTAAGCTCGTTTGGAGGCACCTTTATCATATCTTCATGCATCTGACAGTGATGGCACTTGCGAACGTACTGGATACAGTCAGTTTCCATAGTCATCCAAACATACCCTGCTCGGAGTATCTTCTTTGCTAAGACAAAACCATTCATGTGCGGCTCGCATGTCCCTGCGTGCACTTTATCCAATAGTCTGGATGCTTCTTTTGCTTCGACACACCTTAGCAAACCCAAATCGGGAGTCCTCCTGTACAGGATTCCTCCGCTGTGAAAGAAGTTGTTGGATAATCTTCGAAGTGTGCACTTTTGAGTAGTGTTGGAAAGTTCTGGATATTCTCATATAGTCAAGTATTCTTTGATGTCGTGGAACCATTGTTTTCCGTCCGCTTCTTCCTCAACGTGAGCACAATAAGTTGGCTGATCATAAATCTTTACTAGGATGGGATCAATGAAATTTGTGTCTGGATGCTGGATCATGGATGATAAAGTAGCTAATGCGTCAGCGAACTCGTTCTGGACCCTAGGGACATGCTGAAATTCCGTCTTTGTGAATCTTTTCCTTAACTCCTGTATGTGATGCAAGTATGGGAGTATCTTAGAGTTCTTGGTCGCCCACTCTTCTCGAACCTGATGTATGAGCAGGTCTGAGTCCCCGATCACTAGTAACTGTTGAATGTTCGTTTCATTGGCCATCTTGAGTCCCAGGATGCAAGCTTCGTATTTGGCCATACTATTTGTGCAAGGGAACCTGAGCTTAGCGGATACCGGGTAGTGCTGGCCGATTTCTGATACTAGGACTGCTCCTATGCCAACTCCTTTGAAATTTGTAGCTCCGTCGAAAAATAACCTCCAACTATCGTAGGATTCTGCAATATCTTCTCCTAGAAAGGACACTTCTTCATCAGGAAAATACATTTTCAGGGGTTCGTATTCTCCTTCAATAGGGTTCTCGAAAAGGTGATCTGCTATGGCTTGCCCCTTGATTGCTTTATGAGTCACGTAAACAATGTCGAATTCACTCAACAAGATTTTCCACTTGGCGAGCTTGCCAGTGGCCATGGGCTTCTGGAAGATACAATTCAACGGGTCCATCCTGGATATGAGATAAGTAGTGTAGGCATAGAAATAATGCCTCAATTTCTGAGCTACCCAAGTCAGGGCACAACAGGTGCGCTCCGATAGAGAATATCGGGTCTCGTACGGGGTGAACTTCTCATTGAGATAGTAGACGGCTTGCTCCTTCCTCCCTGTTTCATCATGTTGCCCCAGAACACAACCAAATGCTCCATCCAAAACCGCGAGATAAAGTAATAGAGGCCTCCCTGGTTCGGCGGAACCAAGACTGGTGACGTTGACAGGTATTCCTTGATTCTATCGAAGGCTTTCTGACAATCGTTGGTCCATCTAGTAGCAGCGTCTTTCTTCAGCATTTTAAAGATGGGTTCGCAAATGACTGTGGACTGGGCTATGAACCGACTGATATAGTTAAGTCTTCCCAAGAAACTCATCACATCCTTTTTTTTCTTTGGCGGTGGAAATTTTGAATGGCTTTGACCTTTGACGGGTCCAATTCTATCCCTCGACAGCTCACGATGAAACCCACTCGTTTTCCGACAGGAACCCCGAATGCACACTTGGCGGGATTCAGTTTCAGATTATACCTTCTCAGTCTGTTGAAGAACTTTCTCAAATCTTCCATATGATCAGTGGCTTTCTTGGATTTGATGATGATGTCATCCACATATACCTCGATCCCCTTGTGTATCATGTCGTGAAAGATAGTATTCATGGCTCTCATATAGGTGGCGCTAGCATTCTTCAACCCAAATGGCATCATTTTGTAACAATACATTCCCCACGATGTGATGAAAGCCGTTTTCTCTGCATCTTCCTCGTCTATCCATATCTGATGATATCCAGAAAAAAAATCAACAAAAGACTGCAACTCATGCTTGGCGCAGTTGTCGATAAGAATGTGTATGTTTGGCAAGGGGAAGTCATCTTTGGGACTGGCCCGGTTGAGATCCCGGTAGTCGACACAGATTCTAACCTTCCCGTCCTTCTTTGGTACTGGCATGATGTTGGCTAACCATATTGGATACTCTACCACTTTGAGAACCTTAGCTTTGACTTGCTTAGTAACCTCTTCTTTGATTTCAAACTCATGTCGGGCTTGAATTTCCTGAGTTTCTGTTTTACCGGCGGACAGGTTGGATCTGTTGGCAGTTTGTGAGCTACAATGGACGTGCTGAGACCAGTTATGTCATTATACGACCAGGCGAATATGTCCTCATATTCCCTTAGAAATTCCGTATATTCTTCCTTCTCTGATGGCGACAAGTGAATGCTGATGCGAGTTTCTTTGACATTTTCCGTATCTCCCAAATTAATGACCTCAGTTTCTTCCAGGCTGGATTTAGGTCTATTTTCAAAATTCTCAATATCTCTGACGACCTTTTCAGGTATCTCATCTTCTTCTGAGCCTATGTCCTTTTGTTGCGTTGTTTCGTTGCAAGTCACAGTCGTTGGTTCATCGTCAAGATAATTAATAGTAATGCTATATAAAATAGAGTAAATGATAGAGAAAATAATAAGCGAGATATATATGATAAACTGAAATGCTTTGATTAAATCCATAATTGTTTGAAACATCGGAGCTCTTTTCGAAATAAAAGACAATACGGAAAGAAAATTAACTAGTAAAGTAAGCTAAAAAATGAGATGCATGGTGCTTTTGTTTAGCCTTGCTACCCCGAAGCCTTCCGGGCCCTGACGGTCTTAATTGACCAGTTGCTGAGGCGGTCCCCTCTGTTCACAGCTTGTATGGAAGGGCTTTCCTCCCCTTCCTCCTCAAAAAGAACACAACAGTCTATATCATCATCCTCCAAGAACAAATTCTTCATGACCGCCAACGCTTCATCTTCTTCTGACCCATATATAGTATCTGCCGGTTGGAAGGTCTGTTCCAGGCTTGGTATCAGAAACTCCAATGGATAGTAGGGGCCGCGCCATGGTGGCGACCAGTTCTGGAATTCCTCCCAAGTGTAGCCGTACCCTAAGCCAAAGGTAGTACCATGCTTCTTTATGGGCTTAGTGATCCCCTGAAGATTTTTACCGAGTCCCTTTCTAGGCTCGTACCCACACCAACTCAGGATACTTTCGATCTTGTTGTCCCACCACTTATCCTTATCTACAGCGTTGACCCTTTCAATATGGTGGTATGTTTCTCCGCCTATTTTCCTTCTGCCTCCAATCATCGGGATGGTCTGGCGACTATATATAGGGTTACTACCATCACCATGAATGATCACTTCTTGGTGGTTCCATTCAAACTTTAACGCCTGATGCAGGGTTGACGCTACGGCTTCAGCAACGTGGATCCAGGGGCATCCCAACAGCAAGTTGTAGGATGTCGGGACGTCTATCACTTGGAAGTCGACATCGAACCATGTTGGTCCCATTTGCAAGCATAGGCTGATTTCTCCAATAGTAGATCTCTGGGACCCATCGAAGGCTTTGACATTGATAGCCCCATCTTTGATCTCATGCAGGCTTTTTCCCAAGGTTTTGAGAGTTATCAGCGGACAGATGTTGAGGCTCGATCCTCCATCAATCAGGACTCTAGTGATGAAATAATCTTCACATTGCACGGTGATGTGCCGTGCTTTGTTGTGGCTTAAACCTTCTGGCGGCAACTCGTCTTCGTGGAAGGTTATTTTATGGCTCTCCAACACTTGCCCCACCATATGCGCCATTTCACCCCCGGTTATATTGCTGGGCACATAGGCTTCGTTTAGTATCTTCATTAAGGCATTCCTGTGGGTGTCTGAACTCTGGAGAAGAGCCAGGATAGATATCTGTGCTGATGTTTTGTTCAATTGTTCAGCGACCGAGTACTCCTTAGCCTGTACTTTCCTCCAAAGATTGTCGGGTCCTGTTTCAATAGGCCATCCTAGGGCTTGCTTACTGGACTCAGCTAGGTGCTCTGGGGGTGTAAACCCTTCCTGTTCTAGTCATTCCTTGTGCGGCAATCGTTTCACCTGTCTTGGTCTTTCCTTGCCTCCTAGCTTTGGCAGTGTAATCCCATGGTATGGCATTTGAGTGGAATGGTGTTGTGTCAGTCATTGCCACTGGAATAGGCATCCTTGGTGGTAACACAACAACTTTAAAGGGTGTAGGTGCCTTTGGAACTCCGAATTCAACCTTGATTGGTTCGGGCGCCTTTGTAGAGGTAGGCGCTTCAAATTCGATAGGTATAGACATATTTACTTCGTCATCCCTGGAGGGCTAATTCTGCACAACAATTGGGTTAAGGGTAATTGCTGGTTTCTTTGGTTCATCCCCTTCCGCAATCAAACCTATCGACCCTTTAGGGTCCCAATCATCCTCGATCTCGATCATATGAATGTCTCCACCTTTGTGGTCAGGCAGGGGGTTATTACGAACATTAGGAGCAAGCTCCTTTGCTACAATGACCTTATTGTCGATCAGGTTCTGAATCTTATCTTTCAATGAACGACACTCGTCAAGGGTGTGTCCCTTCATGCCGGAGTGATACGCACAGGTCTTGTTGGGGTTGACCCACTGGGAAGGATTTTCTGGAGCTTTGGCTGGGATAGGAGTGACGTAACTAGCGACTTTAAGTCTTTCATATAGCTGGTCAATTGGTTCAGCGATGACTGTGTATTGTCTGGGAGGTTTGCGGTTAAAATTTGGTCTGTGTCTTGGAAAATTTTGACGGGTGGGTGGTGATTGGTAGTGAGAGGGTTGAGCGTTATAAGCTTGGTAAACAGGTGCTGGTTGAGAGTATCTGGGTGAGGTGGGTTGGTATGTGAGAGGTGGAGAGGATTGGTAAACGGGAGGTGGATAGGAGGGTGCGAGTGCTTGGTAATTCAGGATGGGCTGATATGTACGTGGGGGTGATGGGTAAATGTGGTATTTTAGTGGTGATTTGGCTCCCTGTGCGATCATCACGGCACTTACATCTTTCTTCTTGGATGCGCCACCAGTTTGTAAAGCCTTACTGGTGGCTTGCAATGCTTCAAGATTTGTAACCATACCATTCTTAATGCCCTCTTCGATTCTTTCTCTGAGTTTGATGATATCAGAGAACTTTAGACCCTCGATCAGCATCAACCTCTCGTAATATTGGGGATCCTGAGCCCGGACGAAGAATCTATTCATTTGTTCTTTTTCTAGAGCCGGCCTGACCTTTGCAGCTTCTGACCTCCAACGAGTGTCATACTCGCGGAATGTTTCAGTGGGTTTCTTCTTCAAATTCTATATGTAGAATACATCTGGTGCATTCTCTGTATTGAATCAGAATCTATCCATGAAGTCCGATGCCATACCTACCCAACTTGTCCATTTCTTGGGGTCCTGACTGATGTACCAGGATAGTGCATCTCCATTCAGGCTCCTCATGAAGAGCTTCATACGGATATTCTCATCTCTTCCAACCCCAACTAGCTTATCGCAATAGGTTCTCAGGTGAACTCTGGGATTTCCTGTTCCATCAAATATTTCGAACTTAGGAGGTTTGTACCCCTCCGGAAGTTCAATATCTAGTTGAATGCAGAGGTCTTCATAATTTAATCCTTCGATACCTTTGTTACCTTCCACTCCCTGAACTCGGCTAGTCAATTTCTTGAGTTCTGCTGCTAAGTTCCTGATAAGGGAGTCTTTGTCATCAGACTCAGGTGCATTTGAGATTGGTTGAGCATAGTGGGGTACAGTATCCACATAAATAAGAGTGTTGTGGAGATGGTCATTGGTGGCATTTAGTGGCTTAGGAATGAGTAGTGGAGTATATTTTGAGTGTGGCATGCGTTGCAGTGCTGGGTATGAGTGGGTTGTATATGTGGTGTGGGGTGTTTTGTGGAGGTGCACGATTTTGGATGTTGACATCAGGAGCGGTGAGGGAAAATGATAGGTTCGCCAGATTCCGAACCTGATCCAGCTCTTCTCGGAATTTCAACAACTTTTGCTCAAGTTGAGTAGCAGTTTCCTTAGCAACCGGGGTACCCTGAGGAATCTCAATCTCCTTTCTGGCGCTTGTATCTCCCATTTTACCTTTGTTATTATTGCGGACAGGACTCGGAGGAGGAGGTGGAGGGCCCTTGGATCTTGTGGAGTATGATGGTGGTGCCAGAATGCATGAACTAACCTTTGGGGAAGGGAATAAAAAATAAAAGAAAAACAAAAGGTAACAAGTTAGTGCAAGTCATCAGGAAAATATTGCAGTATTTAAACACATTGTGCGGGAATTTAAATCACGTCCTAATTTTGGTGCCTCGTTGTGCCCGAGGTAGGCTTAGCGACAAATAGTTTTGGAGAAATTATAATGCTAAAGGCCTCATTTTATTGATAAAAACAAGACGAATCCAAAACGACTCTAAACAATGGAAAGTAAAAATATCACTAGTGGCCATTGGCCTTATTACATTATTAAAGCAGAATAAAAGACTCCTAACTACTTGGTCCCAGAAGGACCTTCCCCAAATTTGGCAGTTTTGTCTCCCTCGAACAGCTCTACCAACTCGCATAGCCCTAGCAGCAAATAGGCTCGGGCCAGATGTCCGCTTGCATTTCCTTTAGCGTTTTGACAGTCTTCAATCCTTTTGATGAACTTTCGTTTCAGCTCTACTAGACCCCGCTCCAAATACCCTAACCGGTTGTTGGCCCTGACAGCCATACCTTTCCACTCATCGATCAATTTCTGATGGGCTTCTTGTATTTCCCGATGCTCACTTTCACATTCTCGAAATATCTTGCGCAGTTGATTATACTTAACCCGTGCTTCAGCGTGCTCGTCAATAATTCTGTGACCTCGAATGAACCCGGGCTGACCCATGCCATTATCTTCCAACCAACCTGAATAGTACGACACACATTACAGCCTCTATGATTCTGGTATGATTTTATCGACCCTTGGTATGATTTGTTTTCTTTCAGCTTGCCTCATGGCTCGGAGAGGAACGTAAAGATAAGTCCCTCTCAAACCAATCAGTATGAGAAATGGCGCATCTCGGGATCGAACAATGAATTCATCCGTGGGAACCACTCAAACATCCATTGCACCTGGTCTTCTTTCAGATTTTCGAACAATTCTACCTATCCTCTGGCGTCCTCCGGATGAGCGAACATTTTAGGCATATAATTCATACGCCTTGGCTGATTGAAGGCGATATGATCATCCCAATCTCTGCGTAGGGTCTTTTGTCGGTATTCCCATTTTTGGAGGTGTTCCATGAGCCAAAGCTGAAGTAATAAGTTGCAACCCTCAAAATGACTGCCTTGTTGTTGACATTTGTTCAGGGCGCGGTATATCTCGGTGACGATCATGGGCACTATGCTGAAAGTTTGCCCACCAATCCCTTTCATCAAAGTTTTGGTTACCATGGCTAGTCTAGTGTGGGTCCTAGTCTTCTTCATAGGGAACACGACCATCCCCAAAAAGAAAAACATAAAGACAAAGACCCTTTTATGGACATACCCCAATGAGGTGATAGCAAATTCATCTGAATAGGTGCGGTATGACTTGTTATGGCCGTACCTCTCGTATGGATAGTCAAATGGGATGTAGGAGTCTTTCAAACAAGTCAAGTCTGGGTTTTTCTTCAGTCCCATCATTTTAAGGAAACCCCTTCCTTTACGATTCTCTGGCATAAGCAAACCCGGAGTCTCCCAAGGAATTCCAGCTAAACCCCCTATCTCTTCAAGTAAAGGAGTTATT
>MU703957.1:16329-29384 GCA_026770625.1 Nicotiana glauca
GGACAACTCAAGAGGGAAAGGCACGGAACCGTCGACTGCACCGCTGATCGACTAATTTTACCGCAAATATGCCTTTGCCAAATTTAGGGGGCGATAGTATTGGAAGTGCGCAACTACTCATTATAAGTGTTGCTATAGTATTTGTTTGGCACGAGTGGAACATGATGCTTAAAAATGCAATTTACAAGAATGAAACATGTTGACATGTATTTTCACGTTCATACAATAAAGTTTACAATAATTGCTCAAAATTACAACAACATTGACAGTGAAGCAGTAAGTGAAAGTAATTAAAGAAAAGAAACAAGTCAGTTTCAAATAAAGGCATTAGACAAAAGTAATAAAGAAAGCAATAAAGTCACATATAGCATGCAATGGTAAAAAGCCTAAAGAATCCCCAGCAGAGTCGCCATGCTGCCGACGCCCCCTTTTTCCTCGCGGAATCGGGTTCACGACATTCGGGAAGACAACTCTTATCCCGCTTGGAAATTGGGTTTTTGGAGTTTGGAGAGTCGCCACCTAATTATTATAGTGTATTAGGACACTTTTAGAAGAATTAAAGATGCAGACCAGAGTTTTGGGTAAGGGTTTGAAATTATCTCGAGGGAAGGTGTTAGGCACCCCTCAAGATCCACTAGTGTGGTTCCCAGCCATACTACAATTGTGACTTTAAATGCAAATGCGAATAAACTAACAAGTATAATAGGAAGCACAAAAATTTTAAAAGAAGTGTTGAAATTCAGAAAGGGAGCAGTTTAGTTGTAAAAGAAATGGGCAGGTAGAGGGAAGAAATCAAGCAAATAGTGCAAGCAAACCAAAAAATCGTGTGAGAAACAGAAGTTGAAAGTGCAGCAGCTTTTAAAGTTCAAAAAAAAATTTGTTAAACTAATAAAAGGAGATGGGAGTCCTAGGTTTATACATTACATGGATCATCCGCACAACACTAGTACCCAATTGTACACATAGTGTTATCGTGTAATCATCATCTCCATGTCTACCCTTCCCACCCCGTTAGGGTATTAAAGCGCGTAACAGTATCGTTTACTTATCGCATGCTAATACCCGTCCCAATCCTATCAGTCCCGGGATTTTAGGACTTCTAATCCTAAAAGGAAAGAAAGAGATGGAGGCCTTTGTGGAGTTCAAAGGATAAAATTCTAGCTCGACATTCAAAACAAGTATCAAATAAAGGGAAGAATAAACAAGAAAATATGGCTCAAACAAGCCCCCAAAAATCAAATAATCATATAGTTTAGCATGCCTTGACAAATACTGATTTGGTCTTAGATTAAAATTAAGCAGTGAGCGGACTGGTTCAACACATATATTTGGACAGAAAGTCTGCATTAGGCAACTCGGATACAGTTGTCAGAGATTAAGGCACTGAATTAATTGCGAGTTGATTTAAGAAAATACTGATTTTAGAAGATGATTATGCATAAGGGTTTTGAAGAAAAAGGGGTATGCTGCAGACGTTTAGAGACTAGTTCAAAAGGTAAAACAAATTGCCTAATAGTGATTAAACACACAAAAAAAGTTTTGAAAATTCCAGAAGGGACAGAGTTATCTAAAGAAAAGAGTGAGTCGCAGAACTGATTTAAAACGACGAGTTCGAAAGATAGGAATTGAGTTGGAAAACACGTTTGGGCAGAATATTAGAAAGAAGCAGTTTTAGAAAAGATATGCTAGTTAAAGAAATAGATTTTTTAGGGAAAAGTACACGCTGATTTGAAACAAGTTTTTATTAGAGACTACGTTTTGTAAAACATGTACTGACTTAGGCGTGTAAGAAACGGCTAATCAATTGCTACTTCTGTTAACCAGGCTAAGCGAGTTTGATTCAAAAGAAGCTCCTATGGACATGATATCTACAAGTTAATGATTACCAAACCTGTTAATAAACTTGTGGACGGATGCTTGTTTATTAATCCTAAAGTTTGCCTAATGTCCTGCGTATGCACATCCTATAGGCATGATATCTATAAATTTGCAGAAAATTAACTCCTATAGGCAGGATTTCCAAAGCATTCTCTTTATCCTGGGTGTTTCAAAGTTCCAAGGAATCCCAGGGACTCCCGGCATTGCTTGCACCCAAGATACCATTAGAATAGAAACAGTGCAGTGTGGAAGAGCCAGCTTTCAGGCATCCAAGTTCAGAGGGAGCTTAGGGGGGTCCCAAAGCATGACTTGCAAGAGAGAGGCAGAACTTAATAGCTAAGAGTAAGTGCAAAGTGAAAGGGGGATTGGGGAGCCATGACAGGTAGTGGTCATACCTAGCCACAAAGTAGGCTGGCACACCCCTGATCACCTACTTGGTCAAACACATTAAGAGCAAACCCTTAAAGGTCAGACCAGGGTCTAGTTAGTGATTATGACACTGCCAGACCCAAGTCTAAAGCTCAAAAACACATAAAGGGGGAAGGGAATGTGAACTGATTGAGTTTGGGATTCAAAGAATCCAATCCAAAATCATGGACAACAATATTAGAGTATTGTCATGCCTAAACCATAACTCACATATAAAGGAGTATGAGGGTTTGGGATTCATAAAGTATCAAATTCATGACAAGCAACTAACGGGGTGCATACATAATTTAAATACTGGATTACAAAGGAAAGGGGGAACATGTTACAATATGCTAGAAACAAATGTCAACTAAAAGAATGGGACAGAAGTGGACAGAAGTAAACACATTGTGGTAGAAGCATGTAAACTAACTGAGACATACCAGTAGAGAAGAAAAAAAGTGCAGGGGAAAGTAGAGCAACCAAGTTCACAGCAGCACAAGTAAAAGAGAGAGAGTTTTTAAAATGAGAGTGACTTGTGAACTCAAATTGCGTTCTGTGTTCGTGTGTGTTCAAAGATAAGGGAGGAGAGTATTAATAGTTTGAAATCAGGCAGGGAACAAGGTAAGAAAATAACCATGCATCAATTAGTAGCAGAAAATACCTTTAATTGAGGAATACAAATTTGAACGGTAAAGGGCAAGAGTTATTTAAGGAAGGAGATCAAGTAAGCATATTGTGCATAACATACAAATAAGGGGTAAATACATAGGGGTTTTAATTAAGGAAAGAATCTTTAAAACACACGGTCATCTTAAATAAGGCAAGAACACAGTAAATCAATTAACACATAGTAAATCGGAGAATCAAGGATTCAAAAATCAACAATGAACCCAGCCAGAAATAGGGGAGTCGAAAGGCTAAAGAAAGTTCTCAAACCAGTCAAGGAAAGAATCAATCAACCTTACACAAGGAAACCTGAAATTAGTCTAAGATTGAAAGTTATTTTGGAGGGACAACCAGCATATATAAAGAGTGCACAACATCAGACATGAAAGGTTAAACCAATTTAGAGATGAGAACCAGACAAAACACATAGCAGATAACCTCAGAAGAAACATTCAGAAACCTCAAAAGAAACCAAGATTCCTGACATGCAAGTTCTAGAATGTCACAAAAGGTCACAGAGATATGCAGACATGCATAAACAAAAACAAGAGAAAACCACGAGCGGTAAGACTAAGGTAGGCAAGAACATGATCAACGGAACTTTAGAAACAAAATTAAAGCATGATCTTGAACACGTATAGCAAAAAGTAAGTCAACAACCTAGGCTAGCATGTGAACACATAATGTAAAAGAATCTATGTAGAAATCCGGTAAGAAACAAGAGAACAACCTCGAACATAATAGGAAATAAAACAACGAGCATAAACACATATAAGGGAGAGTAAAAGAATCAGAAAACACTTTGGGAGCCATTTTTAGAAAACCCTAAAATTGATTTGAACAGTTTTGAAAGAGGAAATTTGGGGAAAAACTCTAAAATGTTACCAACAGCATAGATCTAGCACAGATCTAAAAGAATAAATGAAAAGGAACCTCGAATAGGCTAGGGCTTCTGAGAACCCTAAAGGACGAGAAAGGCTTGGAAGTCACGAGAACGGATCTGAGTTGATAAGGTCGAATCCAGGCTCAAGAGGCCAAGATACGCCGGAGCAAGGCCGAAAACGGCCAAAGAATCTCGAATCGACCAAGGTCTGGATGAAGACCCTTGAGTTCTAGCCTTGAATCTTCAGTGAGCAGGCGCGTGGAAGCAGTAGTTGGTGAGTAGAGGTCGTCCATGGTTAGATTAGCCATGGATTCCGGTGATTTGAGGTCGAAGAGAGGGCAGGCGACTTTTAGGGTTTTAGGCGGGTGAGAGCATTTGAGAGAGACGAGGGATTAGAGGCGGCGGTCTTTGAGAGAATGGGGAGGGTTTGGGGGTCGTTGGGAATTAATTAAGGAAAAGGGGAATCTGGGCCGTTGATCAAAATTATCAACGGCTCAGATTAAAAGGGACACATGACGGTTTGGTTAATTGGGTGTTGGGTTGGTTGGATTAGGGAATTGGGTTAGGGAATTAGGTTCAATTTGGGGCTGAGATTGGGGCCCAATTCCGGTTAAAATTGAAATGCAAAAAGGGCTAACTTTTAAATCGGCACTTTTCCCTTGTTTAATTTATAAAAAATAGCAAAATAATTTTTGGAAGTAAATAAATCATGCTAAAATGGTTAATAGTATATAATTATCAAATTAAAAATACTGGAGTCAATTCTATAATTACAATTAAATCTTAAAAGGGGCTAATATTGCAATTATGTGCAATTAGTTTTAAAAATACTAAATAAATTTGTAAAAAATATGAAAAAAATTATGTTAGCCATATTTTGGTGTAAATATGAGAATGAAAATAGGTTGTCCACCAAAATGATAACTTTGGAAATAATTATTGGGTTTTATGGTATAAAAATTGGCAATAAATTGGTTTAAAAATCATTAAAAATTTGGTAAAGTACCAAAACTCTTGGGTGTGCTCATATATTCACATATATGTTATTTTGAAAGTATTTTGGGTATAAAAAATATTTAAGAAAAAATTGGGTATCAACACTTGCGGGGTATGTGCCTAGTGGTGTTAGTTGTGACTTGTTGATTCGGGTGTTTGGTTATGAGGCCTTCATGTTTCTTGCATCATTGTCAGTGTTATGGAGGTTTGAAATAGAGTCCTATCGAATATGAAGCTAGTGGCCGATGCAGGATTTGATTTCTGGCAGGTATCATGATCAGGAATGTTATTATAGGCCTATTTGTGGTGTGCATGTTGTGTGGTCACACTCTGTAGTTATAGACATAGTGGTTATAGCTAGTTGAGACTGATACCAAATATGGATTTTGAATCGGGTCTCTTAGAAATGAATGGGGCGTGAGAATTTTGGCTCTAAGACTTATTAGTATTGGTAGAAAGGCTAAATTGGCAGTTGGGATGGATTTGTCAGGCTTGTGTGGATTGGGGTGATGTGGGTCCAACCCGCAGATGTATGTTGGAAGTTTGCATTCAATTATTTGAGGACTTTGAGGCAAATCTTGGCATATTTGAGGACGAACGTTTGTTTTAAGAGGGGGAGGATGTAACGACCCGATCAGTCGTTTTGAGAATTTAAGTTTTGATCAAAGGCATAAGGTTCTGAGAAGATTTATATTACATGTATCGACTTGTGTGCATGGATTAATTCAGTTACCGAATGGTTCGGTGTCGAATTGGGAGAAGGAATCTAGTTTTAGAAGCTTAAGCGGTGAGAATTTGACAGGAATTGGACTTTTGAGTAAACGGATCTGGAATGGGTTTTGGATGATCTTAACAGCTTCGTATGGTGATTTTGGACTTAGGTGCGCATCCGGATTTGGATTTGTAGGTCCGTAGAGTAATTTGAGGTATTTCGGCGAAAGTTGGAAAAATTGGAGTTTGGAAAATGGAGAAGTTTGACCCATAGTTTACTTTTATGTTATCGGGGTTGAAATGTGATTCTGAGAGTTGGAATATTTCCGTCTTATCATTTGGGACTTGTATGCAAACTTTGGTGCCATTCCGGGTTGGTTTGATTGGTTTTGGCACACGTTTTCAAAGTTGGAAGATTTGAAAGTTCATAGTTCAATTCATGGCGCGATTTGTATTTCCAGCGTTGTTTGATGTGATTTGAGACCTCGAGTGAGTGCGTTTTAGATTATAGAACTTTTTTCGTGTGTTCAGACGGGGTCCCGAGGCCTAGGGTGTGTTTCGGACGAGTTCCGGATGTTTTGCATGATTTTGAGCATGTCTGATTCTGGTGTTTTTGCACCTGCAACCTTGGAGCGCAGGTGCGGCTCTGAATCTGTGTGAGCCTGGACGCTTATATGGTCATGAAGTCTTGGGAGCTTGCTCGCTTCTGCGGAGGCTGGCATGCAGGTTCGAAGGCCGCTTCTGCGGTCTAGCTATCGCACCTGCGATGAAAACTCGCTCCTGCGATTTCCCTTTCGTTTGTGCGGCCGCTTGTGCGACTGTATATCCGCAGATGCATTCCCAGGACAATGAGCCCAAGTTCGTAGATGCAGTATCTCTCTCACAAATGTGGTCTTGCAGATGCGATTTCTTGACCGCAGATGCGGAAGTCCTAGCAATATCATATAAGTCGAGGGTTTGGCCATTTCTTCATATTTTTGAGTTTTAAACTTCGAATTGGGGAGCTTCTTTTGGGGTTTTCAAGCAAATTGATTGGGTAAGTGTTCTTCACCTAGAATCTAACATATTCCATGATTTAATCTTTATTTTTATCATTTACTTTTTGTGTTTGGGTTGAGGAAAATGTTGGTTTTTGAAGAAAATTCCTAAAATAAAAAATCATGATTTGAGGGACCAAATGGTATCGGAATTTGATATGTTTTGTATGGTTGAAATCATATTGGAATGTGTATTAGATTTTGTAAAATTTGTCGGGTTCCGAGGTGCGGGCCCGAGGGTCGACTTTTAGACCGATTTTTGGATTTTATTAAGGATTGAGACTTTATGATCTAGAATAGTTTCTTATGTGTTTTATCCATGCCTTGAAGTTATTTTGGTTGGATTTGTGCTGTCCGGAGGTCTTTTTACCTGAGAAGTACATTTTAGAGTATCGGTATGTCGTCTTTGAGGTAAGTATCTTGCCTAACCTTGTGTGGGGGACTTCCCCTTAGGATTTGAGTCTTCCGTGTTGATTGTAGTTCGTGTACATGAGGTGACGAGTGCGTAGTCGGACTTATTTGTGGGAAATTGGCCTTTTAGGTTTCTTAGGTTCTTATATTCACTATGTATGAAGTTATTCTTGATTTGACTGAGTTCCTGGTTATTAGTTTTGCCTCTACATGCTTAATTGGAATTAATTGCTTTATGATTCACTCTTATTGCCTAATTAACATCCTACTTGATTTAACTGAAGAATTTCGTCTCTCCTATTGTCATGCTATCTTTTCATAACTGCTTGTGTTGTTTGAGATTTATTATCATCCCTCCTATAATGGTCTAGTCTTAAGTGAAGCTAAAATCACCTTTCCTTAATTGAATTGTCGAATATACTTGTAACATTCCAACCTTAAAAGGAGTTTAGATAACCGATATCTTTGTTGACTTGCATTTATTTGGGACTACTGGACTCGTGTTAATTTACTTGTTATTGACTTGTATATTGTGAGATTGTTACTACATGTTAGTTTTTCCTTTGTTGAACTGTTTCCTTTATGCCTTTCATTCCTTACTGTGGTTATTCCTTGTGAACTGGTTCTACCATTTCCTTGTGATTTAACGTTCTGGAGTGGATTCACTCATTGTACTTTGTATTACTGTCATTGTTGTTGTTGTACTGTTGTGTCGGTGCACGAGGTTTCTACCGTGCGGTTGTTGTTATGGGGTTGCACGAGGTTTTCATCGTGCTATTGTTACTATTGATATATTGCACATGCGGCGTGACAAGGTGGGATATATATATATATATATATATATATATATAGATATACACACACACACACACACACACACACACTTATATGTGGGCTGCGCATGTAGCGAGACAAGGTGGGAATATTATGATGCACATGTGATGAAACAAGGCAGACACTTATTATATTATTATTGCACACGCGACGAGACAAGGTGGGCTATGTCAGGGATTGATTGTGATGCTTTTTGATGGCCTGGGGACATTCTTGTTGTTGACATTGTGTTATGGTACGTTTACCTGTATGAGCTTTACCTCGTGAAAGTTGTGAGAAAAATGCCTTACGTGCTGACCGTTCTTTTCCTTACGTTTTTAGTTGGTATGGTCTATGTTAGAACATCTGTACAAGTATACACGTAGCTAAACACTCCTATTGGTTAAGAAATTTTCTACTGATATTGTTAAGTATAGATGTACACCCTCGTTATCTTGACATATATGCGAGAGTGGATCTAGTTAGCAAATGAGTTGTCGGCATGATCATGAGGTTATGATGAGGGCACAGGATGCCGAGTGTTAGGGTTCAGGTATTGAGACCTGTGAGCTGTAATTTGTTCGAGGTCTGGTACTTCGTGGAGTTGTTGTCTAAGACTTGATATGAAAAATGTCGTAGTTTCTGAGTATTACATGCCTTTACTGTATTTGTGATTTAGAATTTGGGTTTGTGTTTCCGCTCGCTCTTCTATGTCATTATTATGGTGTTTCCAATGTCACTTGTTGTCTTCCTTTCTTATTGTGATTGTTGTATTGTTAGCCATATCGTGTAGCCTTTATATATGCATCATGTTCTGTTGTTCCTATGCTTATATTTGTACAGTTTATCGGATCAGTAGGTGTCTTGACTGTTCAGTAGGTGTCTTGACTGTTCCTCGTCACTACTCTACCGAGGTTAGTTTTGAAACTTACTCGGCACTGCTACGGTGTGCTCATGCTACTCTTCTGCATATTTTTTGTGCAGATCCAGGTATTGAGCGTTAGAAGCTGTGTGGATCATTGTTGAGGAGACTCAAGGTAAACCTGCTGCTGCGCTCGCAGGCTTCGGAGTCACCTTCTTACTTGTATTCAACTGTTTTTACTCATTTCCAAACAGTTGTATTTAGAATTGGTAGCTAACTCTGTAGAGCTTATGACTTGTACTACCGGGTTTTGGGAATATATTTATTGTATAAAGAATTCATCTCAGAAGGATTTTAGATTTTATTTATTATTGTTGTTATTCCGTAAATATTAGGTTTACCTAGTCCTTAAGACTAGGTGCCATCACGAAACTCAACGGAGGAGAAATTGGGTCGTGACAAAACGACCCCTTAATTATCAAATGCTTTAATTCTTTGTTGTGGAATTTATCTGTAATATTTAAGTTTCTAAAAATATTATGCCCATAATTGTAATATTTGCAAGATGTGATCAATCATTTTATTACTCCCTCCCATCCACTAAGTTCTTAGATGTTTTAACAATATTATGAAATTCTTCTTTTAGCATTAATTAACAATGAAATTGACCATGAAATATAAATAATCGTGATAGAGTGTAATTCGTCTTTTAGCATTAATTGACAATGAACTATTAATAATTTTAAATAAATCATAAGCCATTGTAATTATTAATTTAAAAGCTAATTATTACTAAACCACTTTTACGTAGTTAAGTATCAATTAACAGTCTAATCAATTACTAATATTACTTAAGGATATCACTAATGCACTTCTACTTAGTGTAGTTATCTTTTTATAAACTAATCAATGAGTAATATTTCTTAAGAATACTGCTAATACACTTCTATTTAGTAGAATTTTTAATTTATAGGCTGATCGATAACTAATTTTTCTTACTGGTATTACTAATACACTTTTACTTAGTGTAATTCTCAATGTATAAGCTAATCAATCAGTAATAGTTTTTAAGAATACTATTAATACACATCTACTTAATTAGTATAATTATTAATACATAAGCTAATTAATTATTAATATTACTTGAGGATACCACATCTGTTTTAAATGGCAGAATTGGGGCCCCGGGGCGGAGCACTCGTAAAATACCCCTGGGCTTATGTGGGGCTTAGTTCCGTGAGACTTACGCCTCGGCCACCGTGGCTTACGCCCCAGATACGCCAACACACAGGGTACTGGGCTCGCCCAATAGAACTTTATGCAATTGTATATAACTAACCTTGTAAATCCTCAAATTTTCTTAACAAATTGTTGACTATTCAAAATTACTTATTTCTTAATCATAAATCATTAAGTTGAGAGTATTTTATGTTATAACTAAAATAAAAATCATTGCACGTTATCCACTAAAACTGTTATGATAGTAAATTTTAAATAAATCTTTCATTTCAAAAGTATTTATTTATTAACTTTTGTTATGTCTTTACTATATAATAGTCCATAATTTTTTTTATAATTATTTTTCTAAACTATTTACAAATAATTAGTTATCACGATATTGTATGGTAAATTATGTGTTAGTTTATTAACTTGTTGAATCTTAAAAATAAGTGATGTTAGAGAATCATATTTAAATTGTGAATTATTTTTTTATATAAATTCTCTTTCAAATAGAGAGCATATTAAATAAAAGGAGTATTTTAAGTTATAATATTGAAATTCTTTCAATATTTATTAATCCTTAAGAGATACATATAAGATTTCATATCGAATATATTACTTTTGATGTTTGAGTTGTAACGACGTTGCAACTAATTTGCATATTATGATATAAGTCATACTTTTAGTATTATTCATAGTCGAATTATAATTTATAAATATTTTAAATAGATCATTTGTTATAATTTTGTTATTTTGATGTAATTTTTACAATTATTTTTATTTTATACTATCTTAAAATTCTTGAAATTACTAAAATTTAAAGTTTCGTAGGACTTACGCCTCATGTCTCAGAGCTTATGCTTCGCCTCGTCAGAGGTAAAACGCCTCACCTCACGCCCCCGCCTTTTAAAACATTGGATACCACTAATACGCATCTACTTTCTGTAATTATCCATTTATAAGCTAATTAATCGTAACATTTCTTACTGATATATTTCTAATACACTTTTGCTTAGTGTGAGAACTAAGAATACTACTAATACACTTTTACTTAATTAGTGTGTGTGTCTGTGTAGATTCTGTTACTTAAGGATACCACTAATACGTATCTACTTTTTGTATTTATCAATTTATAAGCAAATTAATCGCTAATATTTCTTAGTGATATTACTAATATACTTCTGCTTAGTGTAATTCTCAGTATATAAGCTAATCAATTAGTAATAGTTCTTAAGACTACTACTTCTAAACTTTTACATAATCAGTTTAATTACTAATAGATAGAATAATCAATCATTAATATTACTTAAGCATACCACTAGTATGCATCTATTTTATGTAATTATCAATTTATAAGCTAACCAATCGCTAAAATTTCTTACAAATATTACTAATACACTTCTACTTAGTGTAATTCTTTATGCATAAGTTAATCAATCAGTAATAGTTTTTAAGACTATACTAATACACTTTTATTTAATTAGTATAATTATCAATGTATAGGCTAATGAATCACTAGCGTTACTTCAGGATACCACTAATATTACTTAAGGATACCACTAATAAACCTCTACTTACTTTAATATCAAACTAAAGATAAATAATCACAAATATTTTGCACAAATAGCATTAATACACTTCCATTTAGTGTATAATTATCAATGTGTCGGCTAATCGATCACTAACGTTACTTATATAAGGATGTCATTAGTTCACTAATACTTAGTGTTATTATCGATGTATATAGGCTAATCAATCACCAACATTACTTACATATATATTATTAATACACTTATACTTCGTATAATTATCAATCCACAAGCTAAATACAACTAATACACTTTTGCTTAGTATATTATCAATGTGTATGATAATCAATTGTTAACGTTACTTAAGGACACCATTAGTACACTTCTACTTACAGTAATTATTAATTTATAAGATAAACCATCATTAATATTTCTTAAGAAAACGACTAATATACTTCTTCTTAGTGTATAATTATTAATGTATAGGTTAATCAATGTAGTTAAGGATACTACAAATTCGCTTTTACTTTGTGTAATTATAAATTACTAAGCTAATTACCACTAATATATTTTTAAGTAGGGTATTACCTCCACTTAGTCTAAATTTCAATAAATAGGCCAATCAACCACTAAGATAATTATGTAAATACTTACCGAGGGACTTACCGACGGCTTTCCTCGGTATTGTATGATAAAAAATATAAAATAATTCTCTATAAGATTATATATTTAATTTACCGACGGACGTCCATCGGTATTGTAAGAAAAAAAATCAAAATATTATGTAAATGCAATAGGATTGAGTACGTCGATAATTTTATTTTATTTTTTATTATTTTTTTAAAAGCACCGAGAGACACCGTCGGTACCTAATTAAATAATTCAAAAATATAAATACAAAATATTTTGAGGGAGTCCGTCTGTAAATTACCGACGAAGTGCATCAGTACAACCAATTAAATTTTGACCGGTCAAAGTATCATTATTTACCGAGAGTTATCGTCGGTTATTTTTAAAAAAAAATAGAAATTAAAAAGTTCAAAAGTACTGAGGGACTCCGTCAAAAAGTCCTTCGGAATAGCGTCAGAAAAAAGTCCGTCAATACCGTTGGTAAACAACTGTTTTTTAGTAGTTGCGTAACAAATACTACTAAAATGCTGTCTTTTTACGATGCAGTATAGCAGCACCTCATGTTCTTACCGTCTCTTATGTAACACATTTCTCTTGTTAAGCTCCACTTATATCCAATTATAAAGGCTCGCATATAGAGTAAGTAGGTTTCTTTCAAATTTAAGATACAAATAATAAGAGGCGGAGTCAAAATTACAAGTTTATGGATTCGAGATTTTAATTATTTTAAGATACTGGGTTCTAAAATAATAATTTATACATATTTAATAAAAAATTTCAGACAAATATATACTTCGAACCAAAGCTATTGGGTTCAACCGAACCTGCACTCAACTCGAGGGATTTGCACATCTATACCCGCTTTTTGTGTCACATTTTAACTTGTGCCCACTTTGCAAAAAAAATTGCAAGCGTACCCGCTTTTTCGCATAACTTCAGCACACGGGGCTGAAGTAGCAAAGACAATCACGCAAAACTTCAGCATTCTAGTAGCCGGGCCTGAAGTT
>MU703957.1:35070-50814 GCA_026770625.1 Nicotiana glauca
CATCACCTCCAACTTCCACCGGTTCCCAAACATCATAGGCACTTAGTAAGGCCTTCATCCGCATACACCAATTTCCATAGTTTTCTTTTGTGAGCATAGGAACTTGGAATGGAGTTCCATTACTATTCGTCATCTTTCTTCAAGTTTGGTTGTCTCTCAAACACACCGTGCTCTGATACCAAATGTTAGAAATTTTGGGAGAGCAAGACAACACAAAAGAACACTCAAAACTCACAAAGAAGAAAAATGGAGGAAAGGAGGATTTCTATTCAACTTGGCTTACATCAAATGGCTAGATTACATAGCTATTTATAGGAGAACTCTTTCATGCATCTAGCCTAGTGTATATGTAAACACAATAACTAAGTCCACATCTCACTTCATTAAAGGTACATGGATGACACCAATGCATAAAGAAATTCACACTCTAATGCATGTACTTACTTAATGTCTAGTTCATGAACTAATGTAGACACATGTAGACAAATGTAAACTAATGTGAACTAATGGAAACAAGTTTATTATGTTTCACATTTCAACAAGGAATATCAGTTGAGAACATTGTTGTATGATGCAAAATTTAAGGTAGGAGAGGAAACTCCAAAGGTGATGGCTTGGATTTCTTTCCCGAATTTATTGTCTACTTACTTTATTAGAGAGTGTTTATTTTCCTTAGCCTCAGCAGTTGGTCAGGCAACGCAACTGGATCAAGCAACTGTGAACAAAACACGACCTAACTATGCTCGTGTTAAGGTTCTTGTTGACCTTTTAGCTGATCTTCCAAAAAAGGTACTTATGGAGATAGTTGATGAGGCTGCAGGTGAAGTTAGAACTGAATGGGTACATATCAAGTATGATTATTTACCCAAGTATTGTAGAGAATGTAAGCTTCAGGGTCATGATATGTTGGAGTGTTGGAGATTGCACCCAGAGCTTATGGCAAATAAGGCAGAAGAGAAGCAGAAGGTGGCAGATGTTGAAATGCAGGAAAAAGAGAAGAACAATGGCCCTTTGATGATATTGTCAAGTGGTAAGGTTGTTGGCAATATAGGAGGCCCCAAACCTGTCAACACATAATGGAAAGAAGTGAGGGATAGAAGGAATCATGCCAAAGATAAGCAGACTGATGAAGTGGCAAAAACTGGAAAAGAGTTGGTTCCTGTGGATAACAGTAAGAAGCAGGTGCAGACTTCTAACAAATTTGCAGCATTAGATGTGCAAGGCAAGGAGTTAGCAGTCACTGAAGAAGTACAGGAAATTAGTCATGTCAATATTGATTCTCCAGTTAAGAAAGGAAAACAAGGTAAAGGGAACAATGTTGAAAAATCTTACAAAGGAGATGGAAAACAATGGGCAGAGGAAGTGGAACAATCAAGTGTTGGGAATACAACTAGAGGAGAGCAATCTAAGTTGCAACAGAAGCAACAACAGGTAGCTACTACAACAGGAAAGGTGAATCCTGCAGTTCCAGTTTTCAATCCCAATTCAGCAGGTGCAGGCTCAACTAATGGAGAAAAATGAGGAAAGGTTACTAAATGCAAGGAATCCACATCTCAATGGGTACAAAGAACCTTCATAGGTAACACATTGGTGGAAATTAACACTTCCTGTAAGGACATACCTTCAGAGGATACACTGATAGAATTGGAACTCGCTAACACTCCTGAAATTCAAACCAATGAGGTTTTTCTTCCTCAAATGAAGGAGAGAGAGTACAATGGAGTGGGGGAAAATTATTGGAAGAACAAAGGGAAACTGATTCAGAGGAAAATATAGTACCAGTAGGTGCACAACATGATGAGGAACCAATGCAGGAAGATAAAGGAGAGAAGGAAAAAAGTGTAAATGGTGATGCAAATGCTTCTATCATCAACAAAGAAGATGCAGTTGTAACAAAGGAAAAAAATGAGTCAGAGGAGAAAATAGCTACAAAGGAGGCTCAGGAATAGAATTCACCTCAAGTTTATGCAGCAGAAGGAATTGGCATAGATGCAGTAGATCCAGGTGGAACTGGAGATGAGGCAGAAAAAATTTCTAAGGTTGATGATCAGCTGAATGTGATTACAGGTGTAGAGAAAGAGATACCAGTCAAAGTCACTGTTCCAGTGGAATCATCTCACCTACAGAATCTGATGACTACCAAAGAACAGGCTTTGATGACTAACCTGCAGCACAAACATGATGTTATTGTTGCTGATAAACAACAGGAATTTGATGCAGAAGAAGGGGAGTCAAGAGCAGGTCATGATCTGGATGATGAGTCTACTGCACAGATTTTTCAGAATATAGGTAGGCAAGGGGACTTATCACCTAGAATTATTGATAAGGCCAAATCTGCAGCAAATGGCAAAAAGAAGCAGCAAAAAGAAGTACCTGCCCCTACAGGTGGAGTGCAAACAAGGAGGACTTTGTCTCTTTCCCAATCTAAACAATAATGGATGCTCTCATTTGGAATATAAGGTCAGTTAATACTCAGAAAGCCTTTGAAATGCTGATCAAATTACATAGAAAGAACAATTATGAGTTCATTGGATTAATGGAACCCATGCAACAAGCTAGAACCTTGGAAAGGTATAGAAATAGAATTGGATTTGCACAGGCTATTGCTAATGTATCAAACAAGATTTGGGCTTTCATTGATGAGGTGTATGAGGTCACAATTATGTATAATCTAGTTCAGCAGTTAACTTTAAGGTTACATCACACAGAAACTCATGTTGAGTTTGTTCTTACTTTGGTGTATGCTAAGTGTGATGCTACAGATAGAATTGAACTGTGGGATTCACTGTACTACATGGCAGAGGATATGACAGTACCATGGTTAGTGGGAGGTGATTTCAATGTTATATGGGATGAGGAGGAAAAATTTGGAGGGCTGCCTGTTCATATCAATGAAATTGATGACTTTAGGCACTGTATAAATACCTGCAATTTATCTGACTTGGGGTTCAAGGGTAGTATCTATACATGGTGGAATGGTAGGGCCGAGGAGGACTGCATATTTAAGAGATTAGATAGATCTTTAGCCAATGCAGAATTCCAACAGATGTTCCTAGGGATAGAAGTTCAACATTTGCCTAAGATTGGTTCTGATCATAGTCCATTGCAATTAAAGTGTGACATAGAAAATCCACCAGTGAAAAAACCTTTCAGATTTTTGAATTTCTGGGTGGATCATGCATCATTTAAAGAAGTGGTAAAAGAGAATTGGACTGCTGAGTTCAGTGCAAGCCCATACATTATCTTCAACCACAAACTGAAGAAGTTAATTAAGGCATTATTTGGGTGGAGCAAAAAAACATATGGTGATATTTTTCAAAGGATAGCTAGCTTGCAGGAGGTTGTATTGGTGCATGAAGCAGAATTTGAAGCTAATCCTACAAGGATAAATAGGCAGAGGCTGCAGAAGGTTCAAGCAGATCTGATCAAGTTTTTAGCTTTGGAGGAAAAGTATTGGAAGCAAAAAGCTGGTATGTCCTGGTTCAAAGATGGTGACAGAAATACCAAGTTCTTCCATGCTCAAGTAAGAGGCAGAAGAAAGAGGCTCTAGTTGTCCAAAATTCAGAACATGCAAGGAGTTTGGATAGATGGGGATGAAGAAATAGCTGCAGAAGCAATACAGTTCTTTCAGGATCAATTCACAGAAAATACTGTCCCAACATCCTTTGACATCATAGATCATGTTCCTTCTTTGGTGGATATGGAACAAAATGAGGAATTGACCAGACAGCCAACCATAGAAGAGGTCAAGGCAACAGTCTTTGGATTGAATGGAGACAGTGCATGAGGACCTGATGGTTTTACATGGAAGTTCTATCAGTCATGTTGGGATATCATTGGAGGTGATCTATTTGACATGGTTCGAGCCTTTTTCAATGGGCATGATTTACCAAAATGTGTGACTCACACTAATCTTGTGCTGCTCCCA
The DNA here is from genome assembly GCA_026770625.1 of Nicotiana glauca. NCBI lineage: Eukaryota > Viridiplantae > Streptophyta > Magnoliopsida > Solanales > Solanaceae > Nicotiana > Nicotiana glauca. The sequence continues at coordinate 38,999 of MU703957.1, forward strand.
AAGAAAAAAGAGGTATGCACTTTCTCAGACCTTCAACCAATTAGTCTGAGCAATTTTTCAAATAAGGTAGTGTCGAGGGTAATTCATGAAAGACTTGTGGGGCTTTTACCTACCCTAATATCTGAAGAACAGGCTGGTTTTGTTAAGGGTAGGAGCATAGTGGAAAATATTCTTCTGACTCAAGAGATTGTTATAGATATGAGACTTAGAACCAAGGCTGGTCCAAATGTTATAATGAAGCTGGATATGACCAAAGCATATGATAGGCTATCTTGGTTGTTTCTGACCAAGGTTCTAAGAAAAATGGGATTGTCTGAGAGGTTCATAGGCATGGTGTTTGGCATTGTGTCAAATAACTGGTATTCAGTCCTTGTAAATGGCCAAGCACATGGTTTTTTCAAATCATCTAGGGGAGTAAAGCAAGGGGACCCATTGTCTCCTACTTTGTTTATTCTTGCTGTTGAAGCATTGTCAAGGGGCCTTAATGCTTTGCATCAGAATTTATACTTCTGTGGTTATGGATTACCAAAATGGAGCCCAAAGATTAATCATCTAGCATATGCAGATGATACGATTATTTTTTCATCATCTGATGCCACATCCCTTAGGCTCATTATGGAGGTTCTTACAGCATATGAATCAGCCTCTGGGCAGCTGGTAAATAAGGCAAAGTCAGCTGTGTATCTTCATCATTTGACAGACATAGAAGTGGCAGATAAGATGGATAGAATTACAAGAATCAAGAGGTAGGATTTTCCAATTGTATACTTGGGGTGTCCTATATTTTACTCAAGAAGGAAAATGGAGTATTACCAGCCAATGATCACTAAGGTTTTGGACAGACTACAATCGTGGAAAGGAAAGTTGCTATCTATAGGGGGCAGGGCAATGCTCATTTCTCATGTGTTACAAAGCATGCCAATCCACTTGTTATCAGCTGTTAACCCTCCTGCATATGTAATCAATCGATTGCATAAAATCTTTGCTCAATTCTTCTGGAGCAGCTCAGTCACAGGTACCAACATACATTGGGCATCTTGGAATACTCTATGTATGCCACAGGAAGAAGGAGGGATTGGGTTTAGATCCCTTCATGATGTAGCAAAAGCACTATTTTGCAAATTATGGTGGAACTACAGAACTAAGCCCAGTTTGTGGAGCTCTTTCATGAGTCAAAAATATTGCAAAAAATGAACTCTGTCATAGTGCCATGGAGACAAGGATCTCATATTTGGAGAAGGATGTTAGAGTGTAGGGATCTTATAGAACATCAGATTATGTGGCAGCCAAGGATGGGCTCTTCCTTGATCTGGTATGATAACTGGACAGGTTTAGGGGCATTGTATTTTTTGGTCCCTCAAGAGTTTGGAGTTGATGAAGCACTGCATAATGTCTGGGATTTGGTAGATGGAGGACAATGGAATGCTGAAAGGTTGTTTGAAATCTTACCTGAGGCATATGCAGAACATATCCTAGAAAACATTCAGCCACCTGCAGTTCAAGAGGTACTTGATGCTCCTTGTTGGATGTTGGAATCAAAAGGCCTCTTCAGTGTTAGAACATCCTGGGATTACTTGAGGAGAAGGGCAGATCCAATGTCAGCTTACAAAAAGATATGGGTGCAAGGTTTGCCATTCAAAATAGCCTTTTTCATGTGGAAAGTGTGGAGAAATAAATTGCCATTGGATGGTTTTTTCAGAAGACTTGGATATCAGATGGCATCCAAGTGTTGGTGTTGTGCAATTCCACAGGAGGAAACAACACAACATTTGTTCTTCACCTCATATGCAGCAAACAAGGTATGGACCTACTATCTTGGCCATACAGGTATTGCAGCAGAAGGGCTCTCATTGCATCAAGCAGTTATAAAATGCTGGACTGCAGAAGTAGTACCTCGACTGAAGCTAATTTTGCAAGCTTTGCCATCTGTAATTGTGTGGGAATTATGGAAGAGAAGGAATTGCTACAAGTATGGGGATGCAGTCACTATTAACAGGGTGGTGTACCAGGTATCCTCTACTTTGCAGTCATTAATCAAGGTGAGGAAGCCAGGTATTCAGCAGGTTCCTCACAGGTGGCCAGATATGCTGAGAATGATGGAACAGCTCACACCAACTCTCAAATACACAAAGGTGATGTGGGAATTCCCAGAACATGGATGGGTGAAGGTCAACACAGATGGAGCTTCAAGAGGAAATCCGGGAAGGAGTTCTATTGGCTTTGTTCTAAGAAATGAAGAGGGTGATGTTCTATATGCCTGTGGCAGGGAGATTCAAGAAGGCTCAAATTCAGTGGCTGAAGCACAGGCCATTTATGAGGCAATAAAGTACTGTGTGCAACATGATTATGCTTTGATTGATTTGCACATAGACTCTATGGTATTGAAGAAGGCAATTATAGGAGAATGGAAGCCTCCTTGGAATATAGTAAGGGTGGTGGAGGAGATTGCAGAGCTGATGAAGAGAGCCAATGTCAAGCTGTCTCACACTCTCAGAGAAGGAAATAAGTTAGCAGATCATATTGCAAATTATGCCCTGGACATTGGCCCTATGGAGTGTTATGATTTTGAGGAGTTGGATGTGCAGGGTAGAAAACTGGTGAATTCAAATAAATTACAATGTCCATACATAAGAATCACAATTGCAAGGAGATAGGTAGAAGAAGAGAAGGCTCATCAAACAAAGAGGAGAATCACAGGAGCCATTCAGATGTTCACCATGTTCAAATCCTTTGGGAGGAGAGTATGGTGAGTTTTTTCACTAACACAGTTTATTTTTTTGCAGGTCTAGCCTCTAGGTCCTACTATCTGTTGGAATTCCTACTGGTGGTATCAGTGCTCAGCACTCAGCCCAGTGGAATGATGATGGAAATAAGAATCAGCCTAGAGGAAACAACAGTGATATGCAGAAAAGTATTGCATCTGCCAATGGTAGGGAACCAGGCAGGTGCTAGAGGAATAGGGAAGGAGGAAGACAAAGAAAGGTTGAGGAAAAAATAAATACAGGAGCATTGGTACAACAGTTGCAGCCTGCAGATGCAGGGTAACCTGCTGCAAACCTCTGTTAGCATTTCAAGGCTTCAGGGGATGCATGGCATTAAGCTGCAAATCTGCAGTAACTGGTCATATGATCTGGTGCATTTTGAGGGAAGTAGGGGTTGGTTTTATAGTGTAAGGAGAAGCCAATAAGGAAATGGAAGGACATTGATAGGAGTGGAGATCATACTCTAAGAGAGGAAGAGGAACAAAGAAGTTATTATGGTGATCATCATGCTCAAATCCTTTGGGAAGAGAGCATGATGAAATTTTCTTCTAACATAGTGTTCTTTTTTGCAGGTGCAGTTTCTAGGTCCCATTTTCTACTGAATTTCCTACTGGTGGTATTGGTGATTTACACCCAACCCAGTGGAATGAAGGTAGAAATAGGATACAACCTAGAGGGACCAAGGCATAAAATGCAGAAATCTAGCAATGGGACATACAGACTACTATGGTACAGTAAATCAGTGGTGCACATCATAAAAAAATACACAAGGGAAGGAGAACAACAAACAATTAATAAAGGAAGCAGTCAAATGGATTGGGTCACAAATGTACACACATTGTGGACAGTTGAGCTGCATAAGTTCAACTGGATGAAGCAAACGTGGACATGCCCTACGCAACAGCAGAAAGAAAACAAAAAAACAACTTACAAGGTCTCAGGCAAAGTCGTGGTCACCATACAGTAGGATTTGGTTTGCAGGTCTTCATACTACTTTGATTATACATGACCTTATGAGGAGCTTGAAACTGGTGGTATTAGTACTTTGTACTCAGCCCAGCACAAGTGAATCATGGGGGAGTGTAAATACAGTAGCATGGATAGGAAGGGGTAATAAATCAGTTCAGGAAGTTATAGTCACTCAGTCATTCAGCAGGATTTGGCCTCGATTTTTGGGTAATGTAGTTGTATTTTGGAAATCATGCCATATACAGCCTTACAGTACTTTAACCCAGGTATCACATAGCATAATGAGGCCAAGCAGCAGCAGAGGACATATTCACGAAATGGAGCTCAAACAATGCCTACTGCAACTGAGATGGAAAAGGCAATTCACAGGGCATTATTGGCTAGGTTTTTCAAACAGGAAAAGATCAATAGGCAACAAGAATACAACACATCAACACAACAGAAAATACAAAGAAGGAGCTCAAGAGTGGAAATCAAGCAGATTCAACAAAATGGCTGGTAAAATCGAAAAAGCAGATGGACAAGAAAAGCTGGAACACTGTTACATTGGCATTGGACTCAGAAGGATATTTTGGCATTCGTTTATGATTTGGACAACAACAACAAATAGGAGTAGAGTAGCTACACATCTTTTTGTGATACCAATGTTGAGTTCATTACTCAATGTTGGTAATAGGTTTAATGTAATTTTTAATTTTTATCATTTTCATAGCTTACGACCTCCTGACAATTTATTTGTATTCTTTTGATTTTCATAAATAAAACCTAGCCCTAGGCACTGCCTAGTGGATTGACTAAAAAAAAAAAATTTCCAACCCTAGATTGCTCACTTACCTTCCATATCAACTAAAATTTATATTTTTTTTACATGCATGTAATATAACAAAATTAGTTTTTATTTAGCTTAATTAATAATGAATACGAAAAGTTTTAGGTGGCCAATAATAATATTTTTTCAAAAAAAAATATTACTTTAAATGGCCAATGACTAGTTTGGATTACTGTAATATATTATTAATTCTTAAACTACTCTTCATATAGAAAAAGATCAATTTTAAATACACACAAAAAAAAAATTGACCACTAGCAAATTTCAGGAATTTTAAAATTTTCATGGACTATAATGTTGAAATCAGCAAATGATGTTAATCCTGAATTAAAAAAACCTCGGCATATAAACTTATTGAAGCAATCCCTGAATCTGAGAAAAATGAAAGAAAAGTATTAAGAAAATATTCATATAACTTTAAAAAAAAGTTAGAGATATAGAGACTTTGTATTTCAATTACGAGATTCCTATCAAATATCAAGCTTTTTGTACGCTATACGCAAACAGAAATTATTCACATGATTAATCGACTATGTCACGAAAAACTATTTAAGGATGTAAAGAAAATATTTTTTCTAAAAAGAATTGAAGGGCCGGCACACCCTACCCCACGACCCTCTTAGGGCTGGGTTGGGCTGGCCATTTTAGGCCCATTCATATGGTGACCCGGCCCATCCTAACCCATCATATTTTAAAATTCCACGAGGCTTGGGCTAGGCTGAGCTGGGCTGGCTCGTTGCTCTATTAAGGAGATTTGGTATAGCATGACAACTAGGTCAAATAATTGGCATAAAAAAGTTAACGTTTTAGGATTTGGCATATGATAACCTAAAGTTATTCTCTCTCTTCTAATAGTTCAACCACCATCCTAGAAATAAACCCCATCAAAATTATTTTTCTTAAAAATAGCAAAAAATATTTAAAAGCCTCTCCCTCTTCTCTCATAGCAACCATCATCCTAGAAATTAGGTTCCATTTTACTTCAGTAGTATCAAAAAAAAGTTCCAACTATTTTTAAAATTAATTTTCTAGTTTTCTTATCTGTATATTCAAATATATATAACACAATAATAATTATATTATTTGTATATCACAGTGTATAATATAATAATAATAATAATAATAATAATAATAATAATAATAATGTGTATAGAAAAAAGTATATGAAAAATTTATTTTCCTTCTTTATATAACACATTTCAGATTGAAAACTCAAGTTCAAGATGACTCCACATGTTATCCCTTATTGTATCCCATGTATATCTCTATATATATCAGTGATATCTCATGTATATCATGTGTATCTATGTATATCCATAAAAATTTGTGCTATATATACGATATACAATGTGATATATATGGGCGTCCATAAAAAATTATGTTGTACACCCGATATACAAAGTGATATATATAGACGTCCTTAAAAACTTGTGTGTGATATACATTGATGTACACGATATGCAATGTGATATACACATATCGCAGTTGTATTTTTTGGTCTGATTTTTTTACCTAAAACCAGTCTAAATTACTTCTAATCTTGCTCAAATTTTGTATATAGTCTCGTTTAGGTATTTTCAACTAATTTCAATCACACCACTCATTCAATCCAATCAGAGAGAGAGAGAGAGAGAAAAAAAAGAAAAACGAAGTTAAAATGTATTTTTTCTTTTAGTTTTCGCTTCTGAATTTCTTTTTAATTGCCTGAAGTCGTTGAAGTAGTTATTATTTTATTATTATTGATTTTATTCATGTACCCCATGTCTATTAGAACTTTGGTATTTTATTATTGGCCCGTAGTAAGTATCGAAGTCGACCCCTCGTCACCACTTGTTCGAAGTTAGAATGGATGCTTACTAGGTACATGTTGTTTATGTACTCACGCTACACTTCTACAATAATCGTGCAGGATCCAAGGCAGGTACATCTGGCAGTCATACTGGCGCGTACCACTGATACCCCAAGGCCTAGTGGTGAGCTGCTTCCTGAGCCGTTCTACAGTGCCCTGAGTCTCTCTTTTGCATTTAGTTTCTGTCTATTTTATTTCAGACAGTGGTTAGAGTTTTGTATATTCTACTAGTTGCTCATACACTTGTGACATCAGGTCTTGGAACACATACTAGTACACTTTATGATTTTGGAGTATTTATTTTACTGTATTTTCTCACTCTTTAGCCTTCGTTTTACTTTATTAAATTTTCTACTCCTTGTTTTCTTAATAAATGGAATTCAACTACTTGAAAATTTATTTAAAAGAGAAATTGCTGATTAATTCACCATTGGCTTGCCTAGATGCAACGTTGGGCGCCATCACGGCCTATATAAAAAATTGGATCGTGACAGAACAAATCCAGTATTCAGTGTCTTCTTGCTTCGTGTCGGAAACGAAGAAGTGCATCCAATAAAAGATAATTTAGTTCTTTCTGAACCCATAGTTATCAATTCCAATGGTAATAATAGTGCATTTAATAAGAGAAATATTTCTATCATTAGATTAAAACGTAATTTGTGCAAATTGCACGATACAATTAAAAATATATCTTAGCTAGTAGAAGTGAATATGCCGATCAACTAAATAAAAGGTTGATTCCAAAATTTTATAGTAAAAATAAAATATTTTTCTGTTTTTGACTCAGTAGAAAATTATAATGACCCGGCCAATCGTTTTAAGAATTTACGCCCTGATACCCTATTAACTGCTTTTTTCGTGTTTGTTGCTCCTATTGTGAGTTGCCGGAAGAATTTAATTTGAGTTTCGGAGTATTTTGGGACACTTAGTCCCTAAATGAGACTTTAAGATTTAGAATTTGGACCGTAGTCGGAGCTGTGTGAAGATGAAATTGGAATAGAATTCTGTCGGTTCCGTTAGCTCTGTTGGGTGATTTTGGGTTTAGGAGCATGTTCAGATTGTGTTTTGGAGGTCCGTAGCTTATTTAGGCTTGAAATGCTGAAAGTTGAATTTATGAACTTTCCGGTTCGATAGTGAGATTTTGATATAAGGGTCGGAATGGAATTCCGGAAGTTGTAGTAACTCCGTAGTGTTGAATCTGACGTGCTTTCAAATTTCAGGTCATTCAGACGAGGTTTGATAGACTTTTTGATCGAAACCATAATATTAGAGTTTTTGAAGTTCTTAAGCTTAAATATGATGTTAATTAGGTGTTTTGATGTTGTCTTGAGCATTCCGAGAGTTGGAACAAGTTTGAATGATGTTTTAGAATTGGCTGGCATGATTTTTTGAGGTCCCGGGGGCCTCAGGTGTGTTTCAGATGCTCAACGGGTCATTTTTTGAACTTAGAGAATTGCAGAAAAGGTTACAACAGTCAGTTCTAGTTTCCTTCTTCGCGTTCGCGAGTGGGACCTCGCGTTCACGAAGAGGAGCTGGAGCTGGTGAAAGTTTAACGCTTCGCGTTCGCAAAGGTATTCCCGCATTCGCGAGGCTGTGGGATCTTATACCTATGCATTCGCGAAGATGTTCCCGCGCTCGTGTAAGAGGAGGCAAGTTGGTCATCGCGTTCGCGAAAGAGGAAGTTGGCCAGTAGGATTTTTGTGCATCGCGTTCGCTTAGTCTCGCGTTCGCGAAGAAGGACACGTCTGGGCAGAATATAAAATTTCAAAGTAGAGGGTTTAGCCATTTTCCCCATAACTAAAGCTTGGAAGCTCGGATTTGAGCGAGGTTTCGAGGGATTTTTAGAGATTTCAATTGGGTAATGATTCTTAACTCCTTTTTACTTATAACTCATTAATCTAAACATGAATTCATCATTTAATTTCGAAATTTAGAATGAAAATTGGGGGAAAGTTTTAGACCTAAATTTCGAGTTTTGATTGGGGATTTGACATTAGGTTTGAATAATTTTGGTATGGTTAGGCTCGTGAGAGAATGAGAATTCTGAAAATATAAATTTTAACCGATTTTGAGACGTGGGCCCGGAGGGTGTTTTGGTTATTTTTCCTAATTTCGCGTATTAGCTTAGAATTAATTAGTGGAATCAGTTACTTAAGTGTTATTTATATTATACAATTGATTTGAATAGATTTGGGCCATTTGGAGTCGAGTACTCGTGGTAAGAGCGTGGTTTCAGGTTGAATTTGAGTCGGTTCGAGGTAAGTGGCTTGTCTAACCTTATGTGGGGAAAACTCCCCTTAGGATCTGGTTCGTTGATTATTGAAATGCTTTGTACTTGAGGTGATGAGTGTGTACATATTCTAATTGTTGAAAAATCCATTTCTTTATGTAACTACAAATGTGATTTTCCTTTTTCCTATTCATACTGTGTGTGATTTAAGCCTGCTATTAGCCTAGGAAAGCATGTTAAATTGACTTAACTGCTTTACTTGCTCAAATTGCTTTATTTGAATTATGTGCAACATGCTAGGCTAGAACTACATATTTACTTTGGTATGGAAATCTGAATTGAATTAAGTATTCTTCGTGTTGCTGTTGTGTGTTTATTTTGGGACTACGGTACGGTATCCCGGGAGATCCCCATGTATGTTTACTTTGGGACTACGGAATTGCATTCCGGGAGATTCCCCTGCAGTTTTATATTGGAACTACGGGACTGCACTTGGTAGATTCTTCCAGTACTGGATATTTATATTTGGGACTACGGGTCGGGATTCCGGTAGATCCCCCACGCATTATGAGTTGGACTACTGGACTGCACACTGGAGATCCACTGAATATTTATATTTTGGGACTATAGGACGGTATTCTGGGTGATCCCCGGTTGTTATCTCTACGTTGAGCTATATTTATTTCCGTGATTATTTGTCTTTGTTAAAGTTGCTGTTGTTCTTCTATCCTGTGATACTTCTTACTATTGCACTTAAGTATACTGTCTTATTCTACACTGTTATATCTTGTATTTTTCTTTAACCTCAGTAGGGCGCTGACTTCCTCGTCATTATTCGACCGAGGTTAGGCTTGGAACTTACTAAGTACCGTTGTAGTGTACTCATGCCCTTCCTGCGCATGTCTTTCATGTGCAGATCCAGGTACTTCCACTCAGTCTTATCACGCTTGAGGCTAAGTGCTTTGTAGATACTCCGAGGTATGTCTGCCGCGTTCGCAGACCGAAGAGTCCCTTTCTATTCTCAGTACTAGTATAGCCCTTTCTGTATTTCCCTTGGTGGTAGACATTTCCGGAGTTAGAGCTTATTATGAAATCTTTTAGCTTGTGATTAATGAGGTTCCGGATTTTAGGAGTGTTAGATTGAGATTCTTGTATTTTTATATGCCAGGCGGCATCTTAAATACTGTTTAACTTTATTATCTCGATGTTTAATTGTTTTCTTTCCGCAATTATTTCTTTTTCCGCATTTGTTAGGCTTACCTAGTCGTAGAGACTAGGTGTCGTCACAATAGTTTACGTAGGGCGAACTGTGATCGTGACAAAAAATGATACCAATAATTACTATCAAGAAGAATACTTAAATATTTTAATACCAAATGGCCTTCTACCACACATGTTTGTTGTCAAGTTTACTATTTCTTACGTATATTGGTGTCACTGCATATATAATAGACTAAGTTAAAATTGATCTTCCATTGTATATAGGTTGATTATGAAGAAAAATATGCTTGTCATGCTACTGAAAAACTTAGATATCCCGAATGGCTTATGTAATAGCACACATATGGTATATAGAAGTTTTGACAATAACGTCATACATGCAAAAATTATGATACTGGTCAATGTGCTTCTAAGTATATTCTTATCCCTGAATTCAACTTTCGTCTTCTGAAACTAAGGAATATCCTTTTAAATTTGTGTGAAAATAATTTTTAGTATGTGAGTGTTTTGCAAAAATAATAAATAAAGTACAAAGACAAACATCCTAAATATACTTCTTACACGAACAATTGTATGTTGAATTCTCAAGAGAAATATCAAGACTGACAACAAGAGTTTTGGTTAAGGCAGATCAACCAAAGTATTGGGAGGAAACATACACACAAAAATATTATCCACAAAGAAATATTCGTTAAGATACCATTATAATACATAATTATTTAACTAACATGACACAATCATTTGTATAAGTTTTGAAGATGTCATCTTATTTTAAATTAATGTATTATGCTAATGTAATAATATTTTTCGGCATCTAGATGATTGTTGTATTATTATACATAAAATTTCTCTCATTATTAATTTTATTATTTCTTCATAAAATAAATGTTTAAATCATCACGTGTTATTTTTTTGTGTGTGTGGGTGTATGTATATATATGTATATATATGTATATATATATGTGTGTGGGTGTATGTATATATATGTATATATATGTATATATATATATATATATATAAGGTCATCTTATAATTTAAAATTAAATTCCATAATCCGAGGCCTTCAAAACCTTATTTTATTACTCCTCGATTTGTGTACACAGTCCGGGCGCGTTTTCGGAAAGCTTTTATGTGAGAAATTGATGAAATAATAATTTTTGGCATAAAAAATTAATTTTTGTTGACTTCGGTCAATGTTTTGGGTAAACGGGCCCAAACTCGTATTTTAACGGTCCCGATGGGTCCGTAGTAAAATATGGGACCTGGGCATATGCCTGAAATCGTATTCCGAGGTCCATATCCCGAGAAATAAATTTTTGATAAAAATTGTAAGATTGAAATTATTATGGTTTTAAGAATTTGGTTAATATTTGATCTTGTTGGTATCGGATCCGTATTTTGGTTCGAAGCCCGTTACAGGTCCGTTATGATGGTTATACCTTATTTGTGAAATTTGATGAGAAATGAAACCGATTTGACGTGATTCGGACCTTCGATTGAGGAAATAGAAGTTTTATAACTTTCTTGAAAATTTCATGCAATTTGGTGCTAAATTCATAGTTCTAGGTATTATTTTGGCGATTAGAGCGCATGGGCAAGTTCGTATTCTATTTTAAGACTAGCGTGCATGTTTGGTTTGGAGCCTTGAGGGCGCAGGTGAATTTCAGATAGGCTTCAGGATGTTTTAGACTTGGAAAATTCTTATTCCTGCAGCTTCAGCACTTGCTGGTTTCCTTCTTCGCGTTCGCGAAGCTTCTCTCGCGAACGCGAAGGATAAGTTGGGCAGGGGTGACTTTTCCTTTACGCGAACGTGTATACTGGGTCGCGAACGTGACCAGACTACCGCGAATGCGAAGCATGGGACCTGGGGAAGGGAAAATAACTCATCGCGAATGCGGCGCTTGGCTCATGAACGCGGAGATGGGGGGGGGGGAGTATTCCTTCGGGAACGCGTAG
>MU703957.1:51475-68819 GCA_026770625.1 Nicotiana glauca
GGGGGGGGAAGTATTCCTTCGGGAACGCGTAGGCCAATAGGGCCATAGCTTCGCGATCGCGACAGGCCTCTCGTAGACGCGAATAAGGCATGTTCAGTAATTTTAAAATAGAACCAGCACGAGATTTCTTCAAAAATTTCACAACTCTTTCATTAGAACTCGACCTAGGAGCAATTTTGAAGAGGAAATTCAACACCAAATCATAGGTTTGTGTTCTTTAACTCATTTCCTTCAATTTCCATCAACACCTATTTGATTTCTAGCACTAAATATTGTTCTTTCATGGTAGAATTAAGGATTTTTGGAAGAATTAGGGATTTTTATAAATTGGGGGATTTAGACCTCGATTTAGGGTCGGATTCCAGAACTAATTACATATTTGGGCTCGTGGTCAATTTTTGACTTTTTGGGGGAAATGTTGGAAAATTTATAATTATGTATTTGAATTGTTTTCTTTAGCGATATTTGATGTTATTAAGTCAATTATGACTAGATACGAGTGGTTATGAGGTGGAAACTAGAGAAAAAGCGGTAATTGAGCAGTGAGTGGCATGTGGATCGAGGTAAGTATTATGTCTAACTTTGACTCGAGGGATTAAGGATCCCCGACTTAATTAATATGTGAAAATCCATGTGTGTGGCGTATAGGTGAGGTGACGAGTACCTATGTGCCGCCAATTTATCTATTTTTGACTGTTCCCTTTCCGTTCTTAATATATTGTTCCCTGCCTTAACTGCTACATATTTTATTGATATTTTCATGTTTAGTTGCTACTTGTCGCATATTGTTTTCGTTGTTAAAAGCATTGGATACTACGTGATTTCATGGATTCATATTATTAGGTTGAGCTGGGTATTAGTGTTTATTAGTATACTTTGGATTGGTTTTGCTGAGTAACATAATTCGAGTGAAGTATCGTAATTTTTTCCGCTTTCTGTTTGTTTTAGTTGAGGTTAAATACCATGAGAAATTTTGAGCCAAATTATGAATTTTCTGTTCTTATTGTGTGATTGGTACTGATATGGTGGGATCGGGTTGCACGCCACAACAGGAGGAATAATGGACATATATTGAGGAGGAATAAGGGTGAAATGTGATTATATGATGGGATCGGGTTACACGCCGCAATATGAGGAATAAGTGTGATACATTGAGGAGTAATAAGGGTGGATTGTTATTGTACAGTGGGATCGGGTTGCACGCCGCAACAGAAGGAATAAGGCTGGATTGATACAGAGCAATCAGGGTGAATGTTCATATTGTTACTGATTTTATGGTAGGATCGGGATGCGCGTCGCATCAGTTTATTGTTTATGTATCCTTCTTCTGCCGTGAATTTATTATGTAGTTTTGTATCTCACTTAAGGACCGATTATAGCTGGGTACTGATAAGATATTTGAGTTCCGTATTCATTTTTTCTGCAAGTTACTGTTTCATTCTATCACGTACTTCTTTTTTAGCTTTATTATATATTATATGCAGGTTATATTGTAATTGCCCCGCCGTAGCCTCGTCACTACCTCGTCGAGTTTAGGCTCGGCACTTACCAGTACATGAGGTCAGTTATACTGATACTGCACTCTGCACTTCCTATGCAGATTTCGAAGCAGGCAATGTCTGATTGAGAGATTGGATGCATGCTCACAGTTTGGAGACCCAAGGTAGTCATGTTGGCGTCCGCAGACCCTGGCTTTCCCTTCTACATTTCTGATTTTACTTCGTTTCAAACAGATGTAATTTCTTTCAGACCAATATTCGTAGTAATTCATAGTATGTTTGTGGATTGTGATACCAAATTTTGGGTAGTAACAATTATGGTGTTGTTAATAGTATATAGATAACATGTTATTTATGTACTTCCGCATTTATTTCAACCTGATTTAGTTTTTGTTAATTTTAATCTATGAAATGTAAATGAAAAATGTGAATAGAACTCTAACGTTGGCTTGCCTACCGAGTGTGATGTTAGGCGTCATTACAGTTCCGATAGTAGAAATTCTGGGTTGTGACATATACACACGTCATACACTCATTCCACCACCAAACCACTACTGAAAACCACCATGACCATTACCCAAAACAACCATAATTAACCACCACTGATTCCATTGTAAGAAATGCATAAACCACTTTCATATAAAGAGAACGTGAAAGAAGAAGAAGAAGCCGAAGAAATATTATTCAATTCCTTTAAAGTTGAAAGACTCGATTCTTTTTAGATTCCATATTAGTTATCACCATTGTTAACAACCGAATTTGGCTCATTCTCATATCTAGGAATCAAAATGCGATCTCGTCCAATGAACCAATTGATTTCATCTCTGAAACTACAAAAGAGGTCGCAAAGCCAATCACAAACCACCATCGAAACACAATTTGAGTTTGTACATAAACAATATGGGGTACTGCAAGAGATCTCCAAACCTAGATTTGATATTGAGACTTAAGAGTTGCTGACAGAGAAGAATGAGTTTGGCATTAAAAAAATAGTTGTGTTGTCTCCTAATATATAATTGGGTATTTGGTGGCAAATTGTTAAGCAAATTAGCAATGGTGGTGGAATTGTAAGATAAAAAAAGGTAGCCCGGTGCACTAAACTTCCGTTATGTGTGGGTCCGGAAAAGAGCTGAACCATAAGGGTCTATTGTGCGCAACCTTTAATTTGTATATTTGCAAGAGACTATTTCCAATGCACAAACCCGCAGCTTTATTAATGGTTAGGAATTATTGGCTCTTGTGACTCATATGGGAAAGATTGGGAGGGACAATTACTAAAATTGGAGCAAAAAATCAAGGGATACTTATTGATTTAAGTTGTTATGTTCTTAAAAGTATTATAATAGTGTAATTAGGGCCCCTAAAGTGTCTAGTTGAATTGTAAACGGGTTAAAAGCTTGTATTAAAAAAAACATAGTATTAAAAATAAATTTGTAAAATGCTACAAAACCAATTAAACCATTGGTGGCAAATTCCCATTTTGGTATGTTGTGACAACATACCCATATAATTAGCAGAAAATAGCCCTACTTATAGATATTGACATCAAATAATCAATAAATATATATATCACAACAATAATGCATATATCACAATATTTTCTTCTTCCTTGTGTATATCAACATGTTTATTAAGTTTTTTTTTTGAGCAAACAAAAAATATATATATTAAAAGTTAAGGAACATCCAGTACATAGTTAACATGACTAGCATCACGGAGGATGCATTTGTTTCCTAAGCTTGCTAGCATATTACAAGCTTCATTACAAAGGAGTTTTTCATGACAAGGTGATTCTAGTTTGTCACTTTCAACAAAATATAGTACATCAAAAGGTGGTACGACAAAAACTTTTTTTGTGAATTTCACTGCTTTGCTGCTTCCTGCCAATCCCTGAGACTTGTTTTCCCTTTCTAGAACTTCTTTGGCTAGTTGGTGGGCAATCTTATTCCCCTGCCTGAAAGTGTGTTGGAGAGTAACCCTCTGCTGGTGTATTAAGGACCTGCAATCATTAACAATTTTGTTAAGTAATTTATTTTCATGTTGTATTGCATGGATGGACTCTGAGTAGTCTGTCTCAATATCAAGTGGGAAGAGATTCCATTCCTTTGCTATTCGTAGCCTTTCTCGTAGTGCTTTTAATTCTGATGCAAGGGAACCATTTGTATGTGCTAGTTTTGCAAAACCAACCACCCAGTAGCCGGTTGCGTTTCTAAAGACACCCCCTAGACCACAACTTTGGCCATTGCTATGAAAACTTGCATCCACATTCAATTTATACCATCCCCTGGGGGGTTTGAACCATTTAATTTTTATAAGGGATTTGGGAGGGTGGATAAGGAATTTTTTCGTAAAAAGTTTAAACTCCAATGCCTTTAGCATGATTTGGGAACCCCTTAAAAAATTGTTCGTGTTGTTGATGTTATTACTGTTTCTATTAATCCAGATATGCTAGATGAGGAAAGGAAAGAAGTTTTCCCATTTAATGAGGTTGTGTTTTAGAGGGATATTGAGATCTCTTACTTGGAGAAGCCAGTGCTTCCCACTTTTTATGATTTGCTGAGTTGCTTGCAGTTCTCTCAAGAGATTACTGACAACTCTGCAATCCAAGAAGATAGTTCAATTGAATTTTTAATATGGTTTTTGCATATGGGACAATTTGAATCAATGTTTAGTCCAATCTGCGAAAGGTACTTCCTGCAAGGGATTCGATTGTGAAGACATTGCCATAGGAAAAAATTAATTTTGTTAGGGCACTCCAGGTGCCAGATCTATTCAAAGTCAGGGTTAGATCCCTTTGGGAATTCAAGTAGAGTATAACAAGAGGCGGTGGTGAAGACTCCTTTGGTGGTGAGGGACCAAGTATGAATGTCAGTGAGTATGCCTTTTTGGCAGATTTTTGTTCTGGAGATGGTTGCTAACATATCCGGAGAGGGAGAGAAGGTTAAAGAGTTTATGTTCCACATAGTTCCATCAAAGTTGTCTCTGATTTTTATAGAGAGGTCTTTGGCTGATGGGGGGCCTATAAATAGGTTCCTTAGGCTACCAATATTTGGTATCCAATTGTCCCCCCATAAGTTAAGGTTGTGGTGGATATGAGGGGACCATGTGATGCCTTTGGAACAGATTTCCCACCCTCTGCAAATGCTTTTCCAGAGGAATGAGGTTCTATTTGCAGAGGAGCTATTGCAATAGTAAAAGATGATTAGTTTTGCCCAAGGAATTAGGGTATTAGTAAGGAGTCTCCAGCTTAAGCTGACCAGGGTACAAAGATTTTTATTAAATGCATTATGGATCCGCGGTCCACCATATTTTTTGGGTTGGCATATAGTGGACCAGTTTACCAAGTGAACTCTCCTTTTTTCAATTGTACTACCCAACTGAAATCCCTTTGGACTTTATCAATCTATTTAAGGGTTTTAGTAGGGAGAAGGATGTTTTGCATGTAATGGCTTGGGATGGTGTTAAGACACGATGATGCAAGGGTTGTTCTTTCTGCCAAGCTAAAGAACCTCATTTTCCAGGATGCAAGTTTAGTTCTCATTTTGTCTATGAGGAATTGGTAATCTCTAGGTTTTGGGCTGTGATGAAGGATGGAGAAACTAAGATATGTGCCAAAGTTGTTACTCTTTTTAATACCAAGAGAAGTGGTAATGATTGATTGATTACAATTTTTTGAAAAAAGGATCTTTGATTTGGTCAGATTGATGTTTTGACCAGATAGAGAGCAAAATATGTCAAGTCCATTTTTTATGGCATGACATGATTTAGTATTTGCTCTAGCCATGAGAGAAAGATCGTTAGCAAATAATAGGTGGGATATCTTTGGACATTTATATCCTAGGGAAATGGGATCCCAGTTTTTGATATCTACTTGGTATTCTATATATCTGGTGAGCATTTCTAGGCAGAGGATAAACATATAGGGGGAGATGAGGTCGCCTTGTCTAATACCCCTACTTGGTTGGAAATAGTTTGTAGTAGCTCCATTGACTAAAATAGCTATATATCTGGTAGAGATGCAATTTAGCAGGAGTTTAGAAAATTTGAGAGGGAATTTGAAGAAATCCAATGAGTAACGAATGAAAGACCATTCAAGGTGATCGAAAGCCTTTTCCAAGTCAATTTTCAGGATCACATGGCCTTGCTTGCCTTTCAACTTATTGAATTTAGAGATTCTTTCCTAGATGATGATTGTATTGTCTGAGGCTGTTCTATTTTTTATAAAGCTAGCATGGTAAGGACAGATTAGCTGATCCAAGAAAGGTTTGATACGATTGGCTAGAATCTTGGTAATTATTTTATAGATAGTATTACACAAGCCAATATGTATGAAGTTTTTGATATTATTTGCATTATTGAATTTAGGAATGACGCATAGGAGAGTCTTATTAATGTTTGGAGGGATTATTTGGTTATTGAAGATGTTGTGGCAGGGATTTTTGACAGAGTACCCTATATGGAACCAATATTTTTGGAAGAAGAAGGGGTGCAGACCATCTGGACTGGGAGATTTGAATGGTTTGAAGGAGAAGACTGCACTTTTTATTTCATTATCCAGTAGGGGACCACCTAGTTGTTCTAGATTGATAATTTTGCAACTGGATTGAGTATTAAGGGGGTTAGCCCAGGAAGAGTGAGTGTGGGAAGAGGTAAATGTAGAGGTAAAGTAGTTTTGGACATGGGTCAGAATAAGACTATGGTCATTTATCCAGTTACCCGTATCGTCTTAATGAAGGTAATTTTGTTTCTTCTTTTTCTATTAGTGGCAGAAATGTGAAAAAACCTAGAATTAGTGTCACCATCGTTAAGCCACATTATCCCGGATCTAAGTATCCAGTAGTCTTCTTCTATTTTCAGGATATCATAAAACTCTTGACGAAGAGTTAATTCCAGATTTTTAGGAAAGAACTGGTAGCATAGTTGTTAGAATTTTAAATGCCTTGAAGTCTAGCTAAGAGATTTCTCTTCCTACCCATGATATGACCAAAAGACTTGTCTTTCCAAGGTTTTATGTTGTCAATAAAATTAGAGCTAGCCTTAAAATAGTCACTATTATTCCAGGAGTTTTTAACAATAGATTGAAACTCCGGATGTCTACACCAGAAGGTTTCCAACCTAAAGGGGACCTTATGAGGAGTTCTATTTCTAAGAATTAATTCCACCAGGATAGGATTGTTGTCAGAGTGAGTTCTGGGGAGATGGATAATATAGCTTTTAGGAAACAGTTCTAACTATTCTTCATTCCCAAAAACTTTATCAAACCTTTCTAAAATAAGGATCTTATTCTTATGTCTATTATTGGTCCAGGTGTATTTACTTTCCTTGAAACCTAGGTCAACTAGGTTATAGTTATTAATTTTGGACCAAATATATTTAGCTCTACTATCTTTGATTGGTTTACCTCCAAATTTCTCGCTAGTAGTAAGAATATCATTAAAATTACCACCTACTAGCCAAGGTCCTTTATAAGAATTACTAATATTTTCTAGGTTATCCCACATAATATTTCTAGAAGGAATATTGGTACTAGCATAAATAGAAGTAAAGAGCCAATGTTTACATAAAGGATGTACCTCTATGGTTGCATGGATTTCTTGGCCTCTTCTAACAACATTTTGGACATTGATAATATCATCCCTCGATATCATGACCATTCCACCTGATTATGCCTCCGAAGGAACTTCTATCATCTCAGAGAAACCAAATTCATTGAGCAAGGCAACATGGTTTACCAACCTCATTTCTAGCAAAGTAACCAAGCATGGCCTATGAGTGTCGGGCATCTCCCTAAAGTTCCTCCTAAAGTTATCATTATTTCCCCCTCCCCTTATATTCCAAATAATGAAAGTAGTAGCTTGGTTCATAGCTAAGTCAGAGTTGTTCATTTCCCCATTTTCCCTTATCCCCCCCCCCCCCCCCCCCCCCGCACTTGGATAGGGTTTCTCCTCATCGATGGAACTAGTATCATAGTCTTGTTCCCCACAGTAGGGTCGTGTGGAGGACGTATATCTATTGAGCACTTGTATAGGGCTAGTGGGCAACTGAGCACATACATTTTCTCGTACCTTTCCGTGAATAGAAATATATTTATTCCGTTTAGGTTTGAGAGCTCTAGGATTGGCCCTAAGTGAGGATTTAGGGGGACATCATCCTCCTCCATCTCTACCTCCACTGGCCCTGGTATAGGGTCTTTTTGCTGTGGTGGTGAGGGAACTGGAGGTGTTTGGGAGGGGTACATTCCCTTGGTTCCCTAGGTTAACATCCCAAGAGAGAAAAATGGGGTTTAGGTGGGTGTACATCTCCGTTGGAAAGAAAGGGAGATCCAGTGGAGCATTGAGAGGATGCATAGGGTTGAATTGAGGGGTCATATTCCAATGCTCCCTCATTGTTTGGGCCATTTAAGGGTTCAATGATGGTTCCATTGGGTGAATGACATTGTTGAGCCATACTTGGTTTAGATAGTTGTTCATCGCCAATCTCATCCCCTCCGTGATGAGTTGAGCTAGGTATTGAGTGTTTTGCAAGATTACTATAGCTTCTTGGCCGTTGATGGGTACTGTGAACGAGAGTGCATGGCCCATGAGCCCTAGTTCTATCCAACTCGTATTGAGCATAAATGATATGTGGATGATCTTAGGGATGGAGGGGGGAATGTTTTCCATTTGGAGAGGGTGACGTTGTATCAAGACTTGAACTAGACAAGTTCTTCTCCTTAGTGATGATGGAAATCTTGGCATTTTGGTTGATACTAAGTGAATTAAATACACTGGAAGTTGGCGTGGGATATTAGGTAGGAGGAGAGGTTTGCCGATTGGGTAGGAAGGTGATGATTGCTTCGTTTTTATCTATGTCTTTTGGTTGCTCTAGGTTACTTTTAAAGGAGCACTTAAATGCTTGGATTGGTGTTTCCAGCTAATCTTCTGGGCATGCCACCCGACAGGGACATTGATTTTGGCATTGATCTGTTGTCGGGCACTCATCCCATCTCTATCCCTCCGTATCATATGGCTCCTCTTGAGTTGAATGAGTTGAAGGAGAAATTGCAGGAATTACTTTATAAGGGTTTTATTTGGCCCAGTGTATCGCCTTAAGGTGCTCCTATGTTGTTTGTAAAGAAGAAGGATGGTTCTATGCGCATGTGTATTGATTACTGTACAGTCAAGAACCGTTATCCTTTGCCTCGTATCAATGATCTGTTTGACCAGCTTCAGGTGCATGGGTATTTTCCAAGATTGATTTGCACTCAAGTTACCATCAGTTGAAGATACACGAGAAGAATTATCCTGTCCATGATCTTGAGTTAGCTGCCATTGTTCACGCCCTGAAGATTTGGTGCCATTATCTGTAAAGTGTACCTTGTGAGATTTATACTAACCATTGGAGCTTGCAACACTTGTTCAAACAAAAGGATCTAAATTTCCGCTAGAGGAGGTTTTGTTGAAGGATTAAGACATTACTATTCTATATCACCCAGGCAAGGCCAATGTAGTGGCTGACGCCTTGAGTTGTCGGGCAGAGAGTTGGGGAGTTTGGCATATTTACTAGCTTCAGAAAGGCCTATGACGATGGATGTTCAGGCCTTAGCCAGTCAGTTTGTGAGATTAGAGCTTTCAGAGCCCAGTTAGGTTCTAGCTTACGTGGTTTCTCGGTCGTCCTTATTCGATCGTACCAAGGAGCGACAGTATGATAACCCTCATTTACTTGTCCTCAAGGACAAGGTCCATCACGGTGATGCCAGAAATATGACTATTGGAGATGATGGGGTATTGATGATGCATGGTCTGATTTGTGTGCCAGATGTTGATGGGCTTCGAGAGTTGATTTTAGAGGAGGCCCATAGTTCACGGTATTCCATCCATCTGGGTGCCGCAAAGATGTATCAGGGTTTGAGGCAACACTATAGGTGGAGGCGGATGAAGAAAGATATAGTTGGAATTGTAGCTAGATGCCTCATCTATTAGCATGTGAAGTATGAGCACCAGAGACCGTGTGGGTTGCTTCAGCAAATAGAGATTCTGGAGTGGAAGTGGGAGCAGATGACCATGGACTTTGTAGTTGGACTCCCACGGACTTTGAAGAAGTTTGATGCTATTTGGGTGATTGTGGATTGGCTGAACAAGTCCGCTCATTTCATTCCAGTGTACTACTTATTTTTTGGAGTGGTTGCAGAGATTTATATCCGAAAGATTGTTCGTCTGCATGGTATTCCAGTTTCTATCATTTCGGATAGAGGTACTTAGTTCACATCACGGTTCTGGAGGGCCGTTCAACATGAGTTGGGTACTCGGAAAAAGTTGAGTACAACATTTACCCTCAAATGGACGGGCAGTCCGAGTTCACTATACAGCTTCTTGAGGATATGCTCCATGCATGTGTGATCGAGTTTGGAGGGTCTTAGGATCAGTTCTTGCCATTGGAGGAGTTTGCATACAACAACCGTTATCATTCCAGCATTCAGATGACAATGTATGAGGCTTTATATGATAGGCAGAGTAGATTTCCGATAGGTTGGTTTGAGCCGGGTAAGGCTAGATTTCTGGGCGCAGACTTGGTTCAGGATGTTTTAGAGAAGGTTAAGGTGATTCAAGATATACTCCGTACAACCCAGTCAAGATAGAAGAGCTACGCGGACCAGAAGGTTCGTGATGTTTCCTATATAGTTGGAGAGTGGGTTCTGCTCCGGGTTTCGCCTGTAAAGGGCCTTATGATATTTGGGAAGAAACGGAGGTTGAGTTCGAGATTTATTGTCCCTTTTGAGATATTGAGGCGTGTTGGGGAGGTTGAGTATGAGCTTGCCTTACCTCCCAGCTTGGCAGGAGTTCATCCGGTATTTCATGTTTCGATATTTTGGAGGTATCACAATGATTCGTCGCACGTGTTGTATTTTAGTTCAGTCCAGTTAGACAAGGATTTATCCTATGTTGAGGAGCCAGTGGCTATATTGGGCAGGCAGGTCAGAAAGTTGAGATCAAAGAACATTGCTTCAGTAAAGGTTCAGTGGCGGGGTCAGCCGGTTGAAAAGGCGACCTGGGAGACCGGGCAGGATATGCGCAACCGTTACCCTCATCCTTTCACTACTTCAGGTATGTCTCTATGCTCGTTCGAGGACGAACAAATGTTTAAGTGTAGGAGGATGTGACGACCCGACTGGTCGTCTTAAGAATTAACGCCCCGATCCCCTATTAATTGCTTTCCCTAATTTTATTTCTAGTATTTTGATTTGCCGGGATGTTTGATTTTGATTTTCGGAGGGTTTTGGGACACTTAGTCCCTAAATGAGAGCTTAAGTGTTGGAAAACTAACCATAATTGGAATAGTGTAAAGACGACCTCGGACCAAAATCCGATGGTTTCGTTAGCTTCATTAGGTGATTTCGAGGTTGGGAGTGTGTTCGGAATGTGTTTTGGAGGTCCGTAGCTAATTTAGGCTTGAAATGCCGAAAGTTGGAAATTTGAAGTTTTTGGTCCGATAGTGAGATTTTTATCCGAAGGTCAGAATGGAATTTCGGAAGTTGCAGTAGCTCCGTCATGTCATTTGGGATGTGTGTCCAAAATTTCAGGTCATTCGGACGTGTTTTGGTTAGGTTTTTGATAAAAACCGTATTTTGAGGGAATTTGAAGTTCTTAGGCTTAAATCCTTGACTAATTCGTGTTTCCGACATTGTTTTAGGTGGTTTAAGGATTGGTACAAGTTTGAATGATGTTATGGGATATGTCCGTAGGTTTGGTTGAGGTCCCGAGGGCCTCGGGTGTGTTTCGGATGCTCAACAGAGCATTTTAAGTTGTTTAAAAATTGCAGATTTTGCTTCAGGTCTGTTGCACACCTATCATTCTTCGCGTTTGCGTTAATGCCCCCGCGTTCGCGAAGCTTTGTTTTTTTTCTTTCTTCGCGTTCACATCCAAGCCCTCGTATTCGTTTAGTATTATTTGGCATTGAGGGTTGTGTCTATTTTTCCTCATCGCGATCGCGTTTCTTCACTTGCGTTCGCGTAGCTTTGCAAGTTCAACCTTCGCGTTCGCGTACTGGTTCACGCGTTCGCAAAGAGCAATTTCTGAGCCACAATATTTTCCTCTTCCGCGTTCGCGAGTTTGCTTCCGCATTCATGAAGCACATTTGAGCAACTCTTCATTTTTCTTCTTCGCGTATGCGAGACTTCCTCCGCATTCGCGATGCATTAAATATCTGGGCGGTTATAAAAATTTCAAAACCGAGGGTTTAGCCATTTTTACCAAAACTCAAGCTTGGGAGCTCGGATTTGAGCGAGATTTTGAGGGATTTTTAGGGGTATCGATTAGGTAACGATTATAAACTCCTTTTTTCTTGTAACCCACTAATCTAAGCGTGAATTCCTCCTTTAATTTCGGATTTTGAATGAAAAATTGATAAAACTTTATAGACCGAATTATTGAGTTTTGAGTGGGTTTTTGACATCCGATTTGGGAGATTTTTATATGGTGAGACTTGTGAGAGTACGAGGGTTCTGAAAATATTAATTTCACCCGATTTCGAGATGTTGGCATGAGGAGCGTTTTGGTCATTTTACCTAATTTCGCGTCTTACTTCGAATTAAATTATAGAATCAGTTGAGATATTATTTATGATATGTAATTGAATTGAATAGATTTGGGCCACTTGGAGTCGGATACTCATGGCAAACGTGTGGTTTCGAGTTGATTTTGGAGCCGGATCGAGGTAAGTGGCTTGTCTAACCTTGTGTGGGGGACCTTCCCCTTAGGATATGATATTTGGAAATTGAATGCCCTGTACGTGAGGTGACGAGCGCGTACTTGAGCTAATTGTTGAAAATCTGGTTTTACTTTAAGCATTTAAATTGAGTTCCTTATCTTACCTACTTTATTATACTTGCAAAAATTTAGCCGGTTGTTAGTTAGAAAAGCATGTTTAGTTGATGTAAAATTTACTATTTGCTAAATTGCCTTGGTTCCATTATGTGAAACATGTTAGGCTAGAATTACTCGTTGCCTTGGTATGAAATTTCATTTTTGAACATCTTCTTGCTGTTGTTGTGTATTTACATTGGGACTACGAATGTGGGATTCCGGTAGCTCCCCCTTGTCTGTTTACTTTGGGACTGCGGGTACATTTACTTTGGGATAGCATGTTAGATTCCTGATAGATCCCTCTGCAAATTTACTTTGGGACTGCGGGTTAGATTTCCGATAGATCCCCCTGCATATTTATATTTGGGGACTACAGATCGAGACTTCCAGTAGATCCCCCGCGCATTGATAGTTAGACTATAGGACGAGATCCCGGGAGATCCTTCGTACAGATATATATGATGGACTACGGGATGGTATCCCGGGAGATCCACTGGATAGTTGTGATTGGGACCACAGGATGGTATCCTGGGAGGTACCCCGGTTGTCATCTCTTTGTTGAGCTGTGTTTCTTTCCGTTGTTTGTTTGTCGCTGTCCTAGTTGTTACTGTTCTTTCAATGCTATGTTAATTCTTAATATTGCACTTATTTATACTGTTTTACTCACACTGTTAACCCTTATATCCTATTTGATCTCAGTAGGGCCCCGACCTTCCTCGTCACTACCCGATCGACGTTAGGCTTGGCACTTACTGAGTACCGCTATGGTGTACTCATGCCCCTTCTACGCATGCTTTTCATGTGCAGATCCAAGTACTTCTTCTCAGGCTTACCATCCTTGAGGCAGGGAGAGCTTTTGGAGACTTCGAGGTACATCTGCTGCATCCGCAAACCGAAGAGTCTCCATCTTTATTCTATCTAGTAGTATTAGCCCTTCTATCATACTATTGATGTAGACATTCCGGAGTTAGAGCATTTTTACTATACTTCACTCCGTTGTGTTTTCGTGAGTTTCCATGTTTTGGGATAGTATTGTAGAAGTTTGTGATATTGTGTTGTATGTGCCGCGTGGCATTTTACATTTCGTTCTCATTTTGTTAAATCTTGGTCTTAAGTTATTTCTTCCACCAGTTTTGTTTTCTTTTCTGCATTGTTAGGCTTACCTAGTCGTAGAGACTGGGTGCCATCAAGACAGTTCACAGAGGGTGAATTGGGTTGTGACAAGTTGGTATCAGAGCTCTAGGTTCATAGGAGTCATAGATCACAAGACGGTTTATTAGAGTCTCGCTGATCGGTACGGAGATGTCTGTACTTATCTACGAGAGGCTATGTAACTGTTAGGAAAATTTCCACTTCATTTGACTTCCCTATCGTGCGAGATTTTTGACATCACAATCCTAAACTTCTGCCTTCTATTCTCTTACAGATGGTGAGGACACGTGATACTTGAGGTGATCAGGCACCCGCGCCCCCTATTGCAGCCGTTAGAGGCCGGGGTCGGCATAGAGGTCGAGGACGCGCACGTTGTGCAGCAAGAGAACCTGCGCGAGCTGCCACCGAGGTACCACCAGAAGACCCAGCTGGAGTCCAGGCACCTGATACGCCTACTACTACTACTACTACTACTACTACCCCAGCCCTTCAGCAGACTTTGGCCCAGTTCCTAAGCATGTTTGGTACATTGATTCAGGCGGGATTGATTCAAGTTGTATCGACTACTTCACAGTTTAGGGGAGGGACCCAGACTCCCGTCGGCCCCACTCCAGAGCAGCGAGTTCCCATTGGTCAGGTTCCAGGTATCATGGCAACACAGCCTGTGGTCCCAGTTCAGCAGGTGGTGAGGACCTCTCACCGAGTAGGGGACATGTGGGTCCAGGAGAGAGAGGACAGACGAGGTCAGGAGGGAGAGTATAGAGGAGTGGGTATACCTCGTAGATTGGAGAGGCATGCTAGTCCTTATTTTTGGGGAAGAGTACGACACGGTAGAGGTTTTGTGGGTCAGCCAACTCAGTTTGTATCTCAGATTTCACACAGAGTTTCAGGTGTTCAGGGGTCTTGGAGTATCCGTACTGCACAGTTTCCACCACCACATCAGCCGCGAGGTTGCTTTAAGTGTGGTGACATGCGCCATATGGTAAGGTATTGCCCTAGACTTGGGATGAGTGCACCTCTACAGACTTCTTAGCCACAATATGCCCCGCAGAGTTCTCAGGCTATGGTTACAGCCCCAGTCGCTATCCCACCTACCCGTACCGAGGTTGTTGCCTCCGATTCTATCATCACATGTATTGTCATGGTTTGTTATAGAGGTGTACCGATTTTATTCGATCTAGGATCCACTTATTCTTATGTGTCTTCTTATTTTTCTCTGCATTTGGGTGTACCTTGGGATTCCTTAAGTTTTCTTGTTTATGTTTCTACACCTGTGGGAGATTTTCTTGTTGTGGACCGCATTTATCGATCGTGTTTGGTTGATCTTTGTGGTTTTGAGACTAGAGCCAATTTATTGTTACTCAGCTTAGTTCATTTTGATACTATCTTGGGCATGGACTGGTTGTCGCCCCATTATGCAATTCTTGATTGTCATGCCAAAATTGTGACGCTGGCCATGTCAGGCGTACCGCGTATTGAGTGGAGGGGTGCCTTAGTCACACTCCCAGTAAAGTTATTTCTTTTATTAAGGCTCAACGTATGGTTGTGAAAAGTTGTGATACGTACTTAGCTTATGTGAGAGATGCCAGTATGGATACTCCTTCTATTGATTCAGTCCCAGTAGTAAGGGATTTCCCCGATGTGTTTCCAGCTGATCTTCCGGGTATGCTACCTGACAGGGACATTGATTTTGGCATTGATCTATTGTCGGGCACTCAGCCCATCTCTATCCCTGCATACCGTATGGCTCCTCCTGAGCTGAAGAAGTTGAAGGAGCAATTGCAGGAATTACTTGCTAAGGGTTTTATTCGGCCCAGTGTATCGCCTTGGGATGCTCCTGTGTTGTTTGTGAAGAATAAGGATGGTTCTATGCGCATGTGTATTGATTACCGTCAGTTGAACAAGGTTACAGTGAAGAATCATTACCCTTTGCCTCGTATCAAGGATCTGTTTGACCAGCTTCAGGGCGCACGGGTGTTTTCCAAGATTGATTTGCGCTTAGGTTACCATCAGTTGAAGATACATGAGAAGAATTATCCTGTCCATGATTTGAGTTATCTGCCATTGCTCATGCCCTGAATATTTGGCGCCATTATCTGTACGGTGTGCCTTGTGAGATATATACTGACCATTGGAGCTTGCAGCACTTGTTCAAACAAAAGGATCTAAATTTTCGCTAGAGGAGGTGGTTGGAGTTGTTGAAGGATTATGACATTACTATTCTATATCACCCGGTTAGGTGCACTAGCTGTGGCACGTACTCCTCCTTGGCCTCTACCTCTGCCTCCAACGACCCCTGCTCCAGGACCAGCATCATTGGTAATTGCAGCGCGTGTCCTCACCATCTGTGAGAGAATAAAATGATAAAAGTTCAGACACTAAGATCAATAAACTCGCATGAAAGGAATGAAAGAAGTGAGATTGTCCTAATAGTTCCGTAGTCTCTCGAAGATAAGTACAGACGTCTCCGTACCGATCTGCAAGACTACTAAACTCGCTTATGACTCGTAGCACCTATGAACCTAGAGCTTTGATAGCAACTTGCCAAGACCCAATGTCCCCTCCATTGGGTTTCGTGATGGAACCTAGTCTTAAGGACTAGGTAAGCCTAATATTTACGCAATAACAACAATAATAAATAACATCTAAAATCTTTCTGAGATGAATTCTTTATACAATAAACATATTCCCAAAACCCGGTAGTACAAGTCATAAGCTCTACAGAGTTAGCTACCACTCCTAAATACAACTATTTGGAAATGAGTAAAAACAGTTGAATACAAGTAAGAAGGTGACTCTGAAGCCTGCGAGCACAGCAACAAGTTTACCTTAAGTCTCCTCAACAATGATCCGCACAGCTACTAACGATCAATACCTGGATCTGCACAAAAAAATATGCAGAAGAGTAGCACGAGCACACCACAGCGGTGCCCAGTAAGTATCAATACTAACCTCGGTAGAGTATTGACGAGGAATAGTCAAGACACATATTGGCCCGATAAACTGTACAAATATAAGCATAGGAACAACAAAACATGATGTATATATAAAGCCTACACGATATGGCTAACAATACAACAATCACAATAAGAAAGGAAGATAACAAGTGACATCGTAAACACCATAATAATGACATAGAAGAGCGAGCGGGAACACAAACCCAAATTCTAAATCACAAATATAGTAGAGGCATGTAATACTCAGAAACTATGACAGTTTTCACATCAGGTCTTAGCCAACAACTCCATAAAGTATCGGATCTTGAACAAATTACAACTCATGGGTCTCAATACCTGAACCCTAACACTCGACATCTTGTTCCCTCATCACACCTCATGATCATGCTGACAATTCACTTGCTAACTAGAGCCACTCTCGCATATATGTCAAGCAAATGAGGGCGTACATCTATACTTAACACTATCAGGGGAAAACTTCTTAACCAATAGGAGTGTTTAGCTACGTGTATACTTGTTCAAGTGTTCTAACATAGATCATACCACCTAAAAATGTAAGGAAAAGAAAGGTCATCACGTAAGGCATTTTTCTCACAACTTTCACGAGGTAAAACTCATATAGGTAAACGTACCATAATACAATGTCAACAACAAGAATGTCCCAGGCCATCACAAAGCATCACAATCAATCCCTGACATATCCCACCTTGCCTCGCCATGTGTGCAATAATAATATAATAAGTGCCCGCCTTGTTTCACCAGACGTGCATCATAATGTTCCCACCTTGTCTTGCCACATGCGCAACCCACATATAAGCATATATATATATATATATATATATATATATATATATATATATATATATATATATATATATATATATATATACACACA
>MU703957.1:70172-91063 GCA_026770625.1 Nicotiana glauca
ATATATATATATATATATATATATATATATATATATATATATATCCCGCCTTGTCACGCCGCATGTGAAATATATCAGTAGTAACAATAGCACGTCAGAAACCTCGTGCAACCCTATAACAACAACCGCGCGACAAAAACCTCGTGCACTAACATAACCAGTACAAAAACAACAATGACAGTAATATAAAGTACAACAAGTGAATCCACTCCAGAACTTTAAATCACAAGGAAACGGTAGAACCAGTTCACAAGGAATAACCACAGTAACGAATGAAAGACATAAAGGGAATAATTCAACAAAGGGAAAACTAACATGTAGTAACGATCCCTAACAAGGAAATCAACACGAGTCCAGTAGTCCCAAATAAAGGCAAGTCAACAAATATATAGGTTATCTAAACTCCTTTTAAGTTTGGAAAGTTACGAGAATATTCGACAATTCAATTAAGGAAAGGTGATCTTAGCTTCACTTAAGACTAGACAATTATATGAGGGATGACAATAAATCTCAAACAACACAGGTAGTTATGAAAAGATAGCATGACAATAGGAGAGGCAAAATTCTTCAGTTAAATCAAGTAAGTTGTCAATTAGGCAATAAGAGTGAATCATGAAGTAATTAATTCCAATTAAGCATGTAGAGACGAAACTAATAAGCAGGAATTCAGTCATATCAAGAATAACTTCATACATAGTGAATATAAGAATCTGAGAACCTTAAAAGGCCAATTTCCCACAAATAAGTCCGAGTACGCACTCGTCACCTTGCGTACACGAACTACAATCAACACGGAAGACTCAAATCCTAAGGGGAAGTCCCCCACACAAGGTTAGGCAAGATACCTACCTTAAAGACGATAGATCAACACTCTAAAATGCACTTCTCGGGTGAAAAGACCTTTGGATGGCTCAAATCCAACCAAAATAACTTCAAGGAACAAATATAACACATAAGAACTACTCCGGATCATAAAGTCTCAATCTTTAACAAAATCCAAAAATTGGTCCAAAAGTCGACCCCCGGGCCCGCACCTCAAAACCTAACAAATTTAACAAAATCCGAATACGCATTCCAATATGAGTTCAACCATATAAAATTTATCAAATTCCGATACCATTTGGTCCCTCAAATCATGATTTTTCATTTTAGGAATTTTCTTCAAAAACTAACATTTTCCTCGACACAAACACAAATTAAAAGATAAAAATGAAGATTAAATCATGGAATATGTAAGATTCTAGGCGAAGAACACTTACCCAATCGATTTGCTTGAAAAAACCCAAAAGAAGCTCCCAAATCCGAAGTCTAAAACTCAAAAATGTAAAGAAATGTCCAAAGCCTCGACTTATATGATTTTGCCAGGACTTCCGTGTAAGGCCCTAGGAAAAAAATTCGCTTAGTAAATTAGGATTTCATGGTGCCATGTAGGCTAATTATAATATTTTATATGCTATTAACATGATGGGCATCAATTGAATTAGGTAAATAAGTGTATAAGTCATATAATAAGTAATGTGGGGTCCAATGGGAGGCCTACGTCTAAGTCAAATTGGAAAAATTTCATAATAGGCTAAAATTCCAAATGAGTTCGCACAAGTCCCTACTTTGAACAAGTATATAAAAATATTTATAAAGTTTTATGTGATGAACAACCTATCATATGAAAGGTCTTCGAGTCTAGTTTCCAATGCTTCATTTGGACATTCCTACGCGAAGTTATGATCAAATTACCAAAGGATGGAAATGCGATCCTGTGTCGAATCTACGATGGCAAATATGTCGCATTTTTTGACTCTGCGATCGCAGATCTGTCGCAGATTGGGCCAGTGTTGCCCAGTTTTGCGCACCTATTTTGCGATGCATTCTGCAACCCACATTCTTATTTTACGGTCCATTCTGCGATCGCAGACCCGGTTTTGGAGGTTTATTTTCCTTATTTTTATAACCCAACTCCATTTTTATAAATAGGTTGATGGGCTTCATTTGGGATCATTTCCTACTGATTTTAGAGAGAGATGAGAGCATATAGAGAGAGAAAGGATGGGCCTAGCTTCACAATCATCCAAATCTTGCCCAAGTCTTCAAGAATCAAGGAAGATAACCATAGATTGTCCTCTATACGGGTAAGTCCTACTTCCAAAATCTCATGCAAGAGGTTAAAGGTTCAAATATGTTGTGGGTGTTAGAAATATGCCATGCATGTGGGTAGTTCATGTTAAAATTGGTCGAGGGAGAAAGGAATTGCCATTTCTAAACCTTGTAGTCTACTTCACATGTTAGATGTTTGATGAAATTCCTAAGAGAGTTATACCATGGATAGTCTTCCTAATTATTAATCGAGTTCCGCTATCTCCTTATAGATTGTTATTGCTAGAGGTATTGGTGTATTGTAGAAACTTGAGGGAAAGCTCTTCGAGGTATGTATGGTTAAAACCCTCTCTTCTTAGAAATTGAGCTCCCATGGTATCCATGTAAAATTGTAAGTCCGGAATTTGATTGACGTAATATTTGTTATTTCAAAGGAATTAATGTTGCAAGAATATATGAGAAAAGTGTGTCCCAATATGTTCAGTACGCTATTCTTGATAAATTGGTGATATGTGAGAATGTGTACTATATGCTAAATTTCCTAGATTTCAAGTCAAGTTTAAATCTTGATTATTATGAAAAATCATGTGAATATCTCGCTATGCTTACAACTTGAATTGCTCTTGTATGTGCCCATTATCTTAAATTGTAAGTTTGATATTGAAAGTGAAAGTGATGTGGAATGCGAGTTGTGAAATATGGCCCAGCGCCAAGTATGATGTCATAATTGTGGCCCTAAGTGCCTATGCATTTATATATGTGAAATAAAAATTGAAATGAGATGATTAGTGAGAAAGGAACAATGCCTTTGTAAGGCGGCCTAGCCGATCGGGCCGTGATCGGATACCATGCGCACACATGGTGGTATTATGCTGATAGTAAATTCCGGGAAGTGAGAATGAGATTGTGATTGAGGTACATGTCTCAAATGAGGCAACCTAGCCGATCGGGTCGTGATCAGACTCCGCTCAAGAAAGCGGTGGTATTGTGAATGATGATGCAACAATATGGAATGACCCAAACTAAAGTTATGGAAATTGTGTGAAAGCTATGTGATCCTTTATTTGTATTTGATGATGTTGTGATAGTTTA
Organism: Nicotiana glauca; assembly: GCA_026770625.1. Taxonomy (NCBI): domain Eukaryota; kingdom Viridiplantae; phylum Streptophyta; class Magnoliopsida; order Solanales; family Solanaceae; genus Nicotiana; species Nicotiana glauca. The sequence continues at coordinate 73,356 of MU703957.1, forward strand.
AAGTTTTGTTGATCCTTATGATCTCTTTATTCTTGTATGGTTGTTCTTTCTAATGGGATGGTGTTTAGTTATATATTAGAATGGTGTTTAGTTATACATACTAGTGTTATTTGATGGCACTAACGTCCCCTTTTTCGGGGGCGCTGCATCTTTAAATGGATGTAGGTGTTTCCATAACAGGCAGTGTTGGTCGCAGCTAGTGATGCATCTTCCTTTCATCGGACTTGGTGAGCCCCACTTCATTTCAGGGTCCTATATTGTTGCTTGTCGTGTACTTTGTATTTTGAGGTATAGCCGAGGCCTTATTTCTGGCATTTCCATATTACTCTTCAGTTTTATTTAGAGGCTCCGTAGGTAGGATGTGGGTAGTGTCAGGTATTGGAATTAAAATAGAAATAATGATGTTTGGAAAAGATGTATAAAACTTGTGTATCTTAAATATGAAGGAATTTGCTAATGGAAATGAAATGGAAATCATTAAAGACTTGGTTATAGAATTTGATTAGTGATGTATATTTCCTCTTTATTCAAATATTGGGTAGTATGTGTGAAGCCTATCAAGCTTGCTCAGTCGGGTTTACTCGGTTGAGCGCCAGTCGCGATCCTCGGATTTTGGGGCTTGGCAAACTTGGTATCAGAGCCTAAAGTTTTAAAGTGTTCTAGGATGTCTCGGATCTGTGTCTAGTTGAGTCCTTCTTATCGGTGTGTAGTCGACCACATCTATAAGTTGGAGGCTATTCGGACATTTAGGAATTTCACCCTTCTTTGATACTCCAGATCGTGCAGTAGAGCTCAAGATAGGGAGCTCATTTGCATTCTATGTCTCAATCTCAAGAGGAGTAATTCATGATTTTGGAAGCAGTAAGGAGGGAATAACCCCACCATTGAATATGAGGGAGATTGCCCAAGCGTTTTTAGGAGAATGTATCGAGCCATGGAGAGATTGGTAGAACTTGTTGCTAAGGGGAGTACCCTTGTTCCTATTAATGTCTTTGCACCACTTGATCACGTAGTATATCAGTATATTACCTACGTATGTTAGGGATGTGGAGTCGAGGGGTATCGATTAAGCTATTGCGCTATCAACCTAACGTCATTAAGTGAGTCAAATGAATATTTCTACTCGTTGTATATGTACATCCATATTGAAGAGTTCTCATAAACATGGTCTTAACAAGATGTTGAATAACAAAACATTGCGTGTACCGACTCTTTGAATGAGACGCATTATTCGTGAATCCACTCTATTACAAATCCTTTATTTACATTCTTGTGGAATTAAGTTCTATAATAGTGTCCTTGAATGGAGTTATGCCTCTGGGATTAATACTACCCACTTGCTTTTCCTAAATTCTTAACAAGGGACTATACCTGATGAATTTCTTACAGAATATTTTATTTGAATGGACAACATCTGCCCACTTGTGCCTATGCATGCATCATCGTAAAGTTTACCTATGTGGTGTCAAGTTCCATGTAAAGCATCCTAGTGTTGCGATCCTTCTCGAGTCACTCTTTTACTCACTTGTGTATATGGCTTATATGGTTTGAACAATCACTTTACTCTCTTGCGAGTATCATCATTAAATCTTCTCAATGTCTAGTAACATAAGATCATACCTTAACACCTATCACATGAGTGCATGTCAATAAAAATGGTCATCAAGTGCATAAAGTCTCTCTGAAAATTGAGATCCTCACATCTTCATCATAGGAAGATCTTGTGTCGCCATCTTATATAACTTTTGTGTCCACTTGGGACATCCCGCAGTAAGTATCTCACTTTGTTCCTAGTATCGTGGTTGCCCGTGGCGTGGTCGTGTATTGCAGTTGGTAGTTAATATAGCAGAAGCATGTCCGGATCATAACAAATGTTTATTTTCTCTTTACACCTCCACAACATGTGATAATTGTGTTCCTTAGTTAGTGAATTCATTGTGCTAGTTTCCCCACACTTTTTCGATAACCATGAGAGAACATATCCTTCTATGAGTCATTGTAACACTTCCTTTCTCGTAAGGACCCTTACTAGGCTTTCCGTCAAGACCAAGCGCACCTTTGGAGGTTATCGTATCACAATGCTTGTTTCTCCTATTTTCTATCTTTCATTAGCATCTGGGTATTTCTCAAGTCAAAATCCATGAAGAACTCAGTATGAACATCTGCAAACCTTCCATGATTATTTTATACTATCTTATTGGGTTCCCACCTCACTTCAAGTTCATCAAGTGTTGATTGCATGCCGCAATTGCTGAGATTCAATGATCTCCATTCGATAATGGGTTATCTACACATATGCTAGTCCAACGTTCTGCTTATCAGTCTAGCTCTCGCCCTTTGGTTTTAGGTTGACCAAGGAGCAATACACCTAGTAACACATTCATATATCAATGCCTTTCTCTCAGTTAAGTCTTATAACATCTCCCAATGTGGCTTGTAATAGCTGGTTGTGTAGAAGTGTGCTGTAGTGCTTCATTATAAAGTAGAGTTGCTAAACATAATTGGATTTTTGAATTCTGGAGTTATACATAATGTGACTACATACAGAGATCTTCTTTAAAAAATTTAGCTTCTCATAATTCCTTTATATTACCACCCTTCCTAGTGGTTACAATGTAAAGGTTACTTTCATAGGTTCTCTCACTTTATTTTCATTTACCTGGTCTGCTTGTCCCTATGACTAGATAACCTAGGTTATTTTCCCTTGATAAATGCATTAAGATGTCTCATTCTTTCAAACTTATCCATATGGGCACTTTGAGGCCTTATTTTATACCAAATCGTAATGGGTTTAAGTACTTTCTTGCCATTGTTAACAATTTTCTAGGGCTACATTTAGTGGGCTTGTCTCATGGGTTCCAAAAGTAATTATTTCCCCTAAGTTCAAACTTATATTGCCATGATTTCAAACTAAAGTGCGTCCTCTTTCAAAAGTCTTAAATGGGTTGGATTGGGTGGGTTACGTGGCCTTCTAATCAATCAGCTTCTAGGATTATTGACAACGTCATTGTCATGTGCGGGAAATTTTGCTAAACCTAGCATTCCACCTCCTTAAGAAGGATATGAGTTTTAATTGTCTTTCTTCCCGGAGCATTACGTCAACCATTGGAACTCCTCTGACCAATACATGATTTCACCCCTATGGTAGGATGTCTTAGATATGTGGTTTCACTCGTGAAAGGTTGAGATTAGATGCCTTTAGATTTTTTTTGCACATATCATAAGCATATCTGTTTGGAAGACAAGTTGTCGTATCTTTAGTTCTCTTATATAGGGTCAATTATCAGGAAGGGTTAAGCTGTTTGAAATATGATAATCTCATAAGTGTTCAACTTCTTTTCATCCTCGTGGGCTTGTGGCATAGATTCCTTGTGTAAGTTAATGTTAAGAGTGTAATTCAACTTCATGTATTTTGAAAACCATATCGCATTCAAGGTGCCAGAGTATTCTCATTCTTGATAAGCCGACTTTCCCTAAACTCCAGGAGATGACTGGGTCGCGTACTTAAATATTCCTCGTTAATGGTTCCCATTGCCAATGTACGAGTTACCCCTATGCCTTAATTATCTAATAATTGATGTCATCACAATGATTAACCCTGACAACATTGTTAGTAGTAATTTTCATGTTCCTTAGCATATAACCTCAGAAAGTACTCTGCTCAGCGCATTAATGAGTTCTTGAATAATTCCAGTAGGATCTTGAACTCTGTTGTTCCCCATTGCATTAAATTTATTAGGTATTGAAGGTCCAAACATGTCAAATGGGGATTATCCCCGTGTGATCACATATTTTGATAGGTAGTTTTATGGCCAGTTTATAGTTTATGATAGCTTGTCTTAGAGTAATCATTGAAGGTCATCAAGGGTTTAGTGTGAGTGTTCACCTAGAGATTCACAGTTTAGGAGGGTGCACAGGTTATTCTCAATATTTTCCCCTGAAGATGTTACTTGAATTGATAATGAAGGTGAAATACGTGTAGTTCACATTAGGCCGCACTAGAAGTATGAAGGTCACCATAGTTGTTCCCCATATATTTTGTGTTTTCACATTTCTATGCCTAAGAAGGTAGTTAGAGATCTTTTATGTATCATTCCGATGGAAACTATTGAAAGTGAAGTTAATGGATAGTTAGCTTATGCGAGGTATCTATTTGTCATCCTTGTTATATAAGTTTGGGGGTGGACATTGTTTCCGCGAATGTGTCATGGCGAAGTCTGTAAGTATAAGAGGCCACATTGAAGGCCGAGAGTGTTGTGGAAATAAAATATTTTCTCTTGATTATATAACAATTGGTTTTGATTTGAAAGGTACCTTATAGGTGTTATGATTTAAAAATGTACAGTCCATGTTCAGGTATTATTATGATAATGTAGCGCTTGTAATGGTAAGGTTTGTGTTATTGATATATACATTATGGTGCTCTGTTGAGTTGTGGATGTGTTTTTAGGATGGTTTTGGTGGTTCTCTGGCATGTGGATAGTCCTAGTTACAAAGGAGATTTTGCCGAAATTTCTGTAAAAATTTGGGAGTTAGTCAAAATTTAGGGACTTGAGGTAGGTTAGAAAAGAGATATGTTATGCTAGGTGTTTGGGGCGGGCTCTACCTCTCATTCAAGGATGAATGATCCTAAACGGGGGAGAATGTAAGGCCCCGAGAAAAAAATTGCTAAGAAAATTAGGATTTTGTGGTGCCATGTAGGCTAATTATAATATTTTATGTGCTATTAACATGATGGGAATCAATTGAATTTGGTAAATAAGCGTATAATTCATATAATAAGTAATGTTGTGTCTAATGGGAGGCCTAAGTCTAACTCAAATTGGAAAAATTTCATAATAGGCTAAAATTCCAAATAAGTTCGCACAAGTCCCTACTTTGAAATTCGCACAAGTCCCTACTTTGAACAATCATATCAAAATATGTATAAATTTTTATGTGATGAACAACCTATCATATGAAAGGTCTTTGAGTTTAGTTTCCAACGCTTCAAACCGTTCATCATTTGGACATTCCTACACAAAGTTATGATGAAATTACCAAATGCTGGAAAAATGCGATCCTGTGTCGAATCTGCGATCGCAAATATGTCACATTTTTGACTCTGTGATCACAGATCTGTCACAGATTGGGCCAGCGTTGCCCAATTGTGGGCACCTATTTCGCGATGCATTCTGCGATCCACATTCTTGTTTTGCGGTCCATTCTGCAATCGCAGACCCGATTTCGGAGGTTTATTTTCTCTATTTTTATAACCCGACCCCATTTTCCTAAATAGGTTGAGGGGCTTCATTTGGGGTCATTTCCTACTAATTTTAGAGAGATATGAGAGAATATAGAGAGAGAAAGGAGGGGCCTACCTTCATAATCTTCCAAATCTTGCTCAAGTCTTCAAGAATCAAGTAAGATAACCATAGATTGTCCTCCATCTGGGTAAGTCCTACTTCAAAAATGTCATGCAAGAGGTTAAAGGTTCAAATATTTTGTGGGGATTAGAAATAGGCCATGCATGTGGAAGTTGTAGTATGTGATGTTAAAGAACTAATATGGGTAGTTCATGTTAAAATTGGTTGAGGGAGGAAGGAATTGCCATTTCTAAACCTTGTAGTCTACTTCACATGTTAGATGTTTGATGAAATTCCTAATAGAGTTACACCATGGATAATCTTCCTAATTATTAATCGATTTCCGCTATCTCCTTATAGATTGTTATTGCTAGAGGTGTTTGTGTATTATAGAAACTTGAGGGAAAGCTCTTCGAGGTATGTATGGCTAAAACCCCCTCTTCTTAGAAATTGAGCTCCCATGGTATCCATGTAAAATTGTAAGTCCGGAATTTGATTGACGTAGTATTTGTTATTTCAAAGGAATTAGTGTTGCAAGAATATATGTGAAAAGTGTGTCCCAATATGTTCAATACGCTATTCTTGATAAATTGGTGATATGTGAAGAATGTGGACTATATGCTAAATTGTCTAGATTTCAAGTCAAGTTTAAATCGTCATTATTATGAAAAATCATGTGAATCTCTCTCTATGCTTACAACTTGAATTGCTCTTGTATGTTCCCATTATCTTAAATTGTAAGTTTGATATTGAAAGTGAAAGTGGTGTGGAATGTGAGTTATGAAATGTGGCCCAGCGCCAAGTATAATGTCATAATTGTGGTCCTAAGTGCCTATGAATTGATATATGTGAAATAAAGATTGAAATGAGATGATTAGTGAGAAAGGAACAATGCCTTGGTAAGGCGGCCGAGTCGATCGGGCCGTGATCGGACGCCATACGCACACATGGTGGTATTGTGCTGATATTGAATTCCGGGAAGTGAGAATGAGATTGTAATTGAGGTACATGTCTCAAATGAGGCAACCTAGCCGATCGGGTCGTGATCGGACTCCGCTCAAGAAAGCGGTGGTATTGTGAATGATGATGCAACAATATGGAATGCCCCAAACTTAAGTTATGGAAATTGTGTAAAAACTATGTTATCCCTTATTTGTATTTGATGATGTGGTGATATTTTAAAGCTTTGTTGATCCTTATGATCTCTTTATTCTTGTATGATTGTTCTTTCTAATGAGATGGTGTTTAGTTATACATACTAGTGCTATTCGACGGCACTAACGCCCCTTTTGCCGGGGGCGCTACATCTTTAAATAGATGTATGTGTTTCCATAGCAGGCAGTGTTGGCCGCAGCTAGTAATACATCTTCCTTTCAGCGGACTTGGTGAGCCCCACTTCATTTCGGGGTCCTGTATCATTGCTTATCATATACTTTTTATTTTGAGGTATAACCGGGGCCTTGTTGCCGGCATTTCGATATTACTCTTCAGTTGAATTTAGAGGCTCTGTAGACAGAATGTGGGTAGTGTCAGGTATTGGAATTAAAATAGAAATAATGATGTTTGGAAAAGAAGTATAAAACTTGTGTATTTTAAATTATGAACGAAGTTGCTAATGGAAATGAAATGGAAATCGTTAAAGACTTGTTTATAGAATTTGATTAATGATAGTATATTTCCTCTTTATTCAAAGATTGGGTAGTATGTATGAAACCTATCAGGCTTGCTCAGTCGGGTTTACTCAGTTAAGCGCCGATCGCACTTCTCGGATTTTGAGGCGTGACATTCCGCATCTGCGGTCAAGAAACCACATCTACGGGACCACATTTGCGAGAGAGATACCGCATCTGCGAACTTGGCTCATTGGTCTGGGACTGCATCTGCAGATATACAGCCATACAAGCGGCGCCACAAAAGCGAAAGGGAAATTGCAGGAGCGAGTTTTCATCGCAGGTGCGATAGCTGGACCGCAGGCCTTCGCACCTGCGTGCCAGCCTCCGCAGATGCGAGCAAGCTCCCAAGACTTCATGACCACAGATTCGGCGAGGCTCATGCAGAAGCGGAGCCGCTTCTGCGCTCCAAGGCTGGAGGTGCGAAAACACCAGAATCAGACATGCTCGAAATCATGCAAAACATCCAGAACTCGTACGAAACACACTCGAGGCCCTCGGGAGTTCGTCTAAACACACGAACAAGTTCTATAACCTAAAACGGACTCACTCAAGGTCTCAAATCACATCAAACAATGCCAAAAATACAAATCGCGCCATGAATCGAACTATGAACTTCCAAATCTTCCAACTTTGAAATCTCGTGCCAAAACCAATCAAACCAACCCGGAATGGTGCCAAATTTTGCAGACAAGTCCCAAATGATAAGACAATGCTGTTCCAACTCTCGGAATTGTATTCCAACCCCGATAACATAAAAGTCAACTGTGGGTCAAACTTCTCCATTTTCCAAACTTCAACTTTTCCAACTTTCGCCGAAATATCTCAAATTACTCTATGAACCTCCAAATCTAAATCCGGGCACACACCTAAGTCTAAAATCACCATACGAAGCTGTTAAGATCATCCAAAACTCATTCCGGAGCCGTTTACTCCAAAGTCCAATTCTGATCAAATTCTCACTGCTTAAGCTTCCAAAACTAGATTCATTCTCCTAATTCGACTCTGAATCATTCGGTAACTGAATTCAACCATACACGCAAGTCGATACACATAATATAAAGCTTCTCAGGACCTTATGCCGCTTATCAAAACTTAAATACTCAAAACGACCGGCTGGGTTGTTACACGTTTGGTAGGATGCATTAGATAAAATAATGCATGCATTAGCTTTGTGTTTTAATAATACGTTGTTTGGTTGACATTTCGAACCTATGCATTAGTTATGGAAGAATTAGTTATACATCCTATTTGGTATTATCCTATGTATAACTAATGCATAGAAAACCAAGGGTATTATCAATGCAATGGATTTTAATGCATGCATTAGCTTAGTTAAAGATAAAATTATCCTTCAAAATTAATGCTTGATTAAAATATGTCAGTTATTATATTAATGAAAGTTTAAAATTATCCAAATGGTTAGAAATAAAATTATATCTCTAGTAAATAAATAAATACTTAGCATATTTCCTTTTTTATAAATAAATTTTTAGTTCTATATTATAATATAGGTAGACAGATCAAATAATTTTTTTAAAACTTTTTGATATAAAAACATTTCTCTAACATATGTTTCTTTTAAAGTAGTACTTTCGATGTTATATATTTTATCTGTCTAAGTTTAGTTGAACACAAAATTTAAGAATGTATAATGAAAATTGTATACGGTCAAGATCATATGCCTTCGATCTATATGCTCGAGGAGTCGTCCAAAGTCCGAGCTCAAGCAAGATCGAGTTCGAGCTCGAGGGACCATATCCAAGTTCGAAGGCAGAGCATAACATCTGCTGAGGTCAAGTATGCTCGACCCCAGAATAGTACTATTATGGACTTGTAACAGAATGGGCTAGATTCCTGCCATGTCCCCAAGATCATGGCGTAAATGCCAGAATATGATTGTACGATTCCCTACTAGATGGTTAGACAACTGTATCAGGAATACTCCCTACTGTAAATAGAAATATTCCATATTTAGGATTCCCCTATTTTATAAAGGGGACCCCAATCGTTTGTAAGATCACATAATCTTGAGAAAAGAATATACTCTCTGCTTTTTGCCTATTGTTTATCATAATTGTCCTTTAGCTCTACTGCTATTACTTTACTTTTCTGGCTTAATTGTTCTTATTGTCCTAAACCCATCCCGAGGTCACTAAGCTCGAGGTCACCGCTGCTGAGTTATAATGGTTTGATACACTTATTTCTTTCACTTTGTCACGACTCCAGTTCTCCCTCCGCGAACTAACGTGATGGCACCTAGTCTCTACGACTAGGTAAGCCTAACAAAATTCGGAAAAAGAACAATTTGCGGAAAGAAAGTAATTAAAATCCGATATAACAAAGTTAAACATTGTTTAACATACTGCCTTGCATATAACAGTACAAAAATCTCAATCTAACACTGCCAAAATCTGTAACCCCATGAATCACAAGCTAAAAGATTACACAATAAGATCTAAATCCAGAAATGTCTACTAACAAGAGAAATACAGAAAGGGGCTATACTAGTACTAAGAATAGAAAGGGACTCTTCGGTCTGCGGACGCGGCAGATATACCTTGGAGTTTCTACAAAGCGCCTCGCCTCAGGCGTGATAAGACTGAGTGGGAGTACCTGGATCTGCACATGAAAAGGATGCACAGAAAGGGCATGAGTACACCATAATGGTACTCAGTAAGTGCCAAGCCTAACCTCGGTCGGGTAGTGAGGAGGAACGTCAGGGCCCTATTGAAGTTAAAGGAAATACAAGATATAACAGTGTAGAATAAGACAATATACTTAAGTGCAACAGTAAGAAGTAACACAGAATAGAAGAAAAATAATAACTTTAACAGAGATAGAATAATCACGGAAATAAATACAACACAATGTAGAGATAACAATCAGGGGATCTCTCAGTATCCCGATGATCTCTTAGTATCCTCAATATGTGTATTGGGGATCTCTTAGTATCCTCAATATATATGCTGGGGATCTCTCGGTATCCCAAGGATCTCTTAGTATCCTCAATATATATGCTGGGAATCTCTTGGTATCCCGCACTACAGTCCAAATCAGTATAGGTGCAAGGATCTCCCGGAATAACAAATCCGTAGTCCCAAAGTAAACACACAGTAACAACACTAAGAATACTCAATTCAGTTCAAATTTCATACCAAGGTAAGAATAGGTATTTCTAACCTAACATGCCATACATAATCCAAATAAGGAAATTTGAGCAAATAAAGCAGTTAAGGCAATTAGACATGCTTCCCTAAGCTAACAGCATGCTTAAATAGCAAATAATATAAGCAAGAAAGGAAATACAATTAGAGTTACTTAATGAAAATAGGATTTTCAATAATTAGCACAAACATGCACTTGTCACCTTACGTACAAGGCATTTCAATTATCAACAATACCAAATCCTAAGGGGAGTTTCCCATACACAAGGTTAGGCAAGACACTTACCTTGGACCGGCTCAAAAATCAACCCGAAACCATGTTTTTGCCATGAGTACTCGACTCTAAATGGCTCAAATCTATTTAATTTAATTTCATAACGTAAATAAAACTTCAAGTAACTGACTCTACAATTAAATTCTAAGCTAATACATAAAATTAGGTAAAATAACCAAAATGCCCCTCGGGCCCACGCTTTAGAATCAGGTAAATTTTACATATTCAGAATCCTCACGCTCTGACGAGTTAGTGCATACCCAAGTTACCAGAATCAGACCTCAATTAGTCCCTTAAATCACCACTCAAAGCTCTCCAATACCAAGCCCTAGTTTCTTCAATATTTGCCCATAAATTTCCATAAATTTCAAGCCTTATTAATGAAATAACACCATAGCAACTAGTTTTATGATCAAATATCTTACCTCAATGAAGTTCCCTATGATTCCCTCTTTATAATCCCCCAAAAGCTCCAAAAATTGATTTAAAATGGTGAAGAAAAGCTAAAAATCGCGAAGGAGGGTTTATATACTTTCTGGCCCAGGGTTTTCGCACCTGTCGCCCTTCCTCCGCATCTACGGTACCACTTTTGCGGTCAAATGCACCGCATCTGCGTTTTTCACTAAGGCGCCCATTTTCGCATTGCGATCAAGAAACCGCACCTGCGCTACTGCAGGTGCGATCGAGTAGCCGCTTTTGCGGTCCCAGCCCCACATGGCCAATTTCGCATCTGCGACCATCTGGGCGCTTTTGTGTGCCCGCACCTGCAGTTCCCTAGCCGCAGGTGCGGTTATGACAGCAATAGAACATCTTCAGCTGCCAAAACCAAACTCAACTCTTCCATCAACCATCCAAAATCACCCTGAGGCCCCAGGACCTTAACCAAAAGCACAAACAAGTCATATATTACTATCCAAACTTATACCAATCCTTAAAACACCGAAAACAACATCGAAACGTTGAATTAACCATGGATTCAAGCCTAAGAACTCCAAAAACACTCAATTTACGCTTTCGATGAAAAAGTCTATCAAACCTCGTCCGAATGACCTGAAATTTTGCACACGTCACAAATGACACAACGGGCCTACTCCATCTTCTGGAATTCCATTCCGACCCATATATCAAAATCTCACTATCAAAGCGGAAACTTCAAAAATTCAACTTTCGGCATTTCATGCCTAAATACGCTATAGACCTCCAAAACACAATCCGAACATGCTCCTAAACCTGAAATCACTCAACGGAGCTATCAAACCAACGGAATTTCGTTTCGGGGCTGTCTTCATAATGCTCCGACTATGGTCCAAATTCTAAGACCTAAAATCTCATTTAGGGACTAAGTGTCCCAAAACTCTCAGGAACTCCAAATAAATCCTCTCGGCAACTCACAACAGTAGAAACAAACATGAGGAATGTAGTTAATAGGGGATTGGGGTGTTAATTCTTAAAACGATCGGCCGAGTCGTGACATCATCCCACAGTTAGACTTTCGTTCGTCCTCGAACGAGCATAGAGACATACCTGAAGTAGTGAAACGATGAGGGTAACGGTTGCACATATCCTGCTTGGTCTCCCAAGTCTCCTCCTCGACCAGCTGACCCCGCCACTGAACCTTTACTGATGCAATGTTCTTTGACCTCAGCTTACGAACCTGTTTGTCCAATATCACCACCAGCTCCTCAACATAAGATGCATCCTTGTCCAACTGGACTGAACTGAAATCCAACACGTGCCACGGATTGTCTTGATACCTCCAGAGCATCGAAACTTGAAATACCAGATGAACTCTTGCCAAGCTAGGAGGTAAGGCAAGCTCATGCTATACGGCCCTCCAAAACCGCGATGTGAATTGAGTACCTCTATCTGAGATGATAGAAACTGGAATACCGTGCAAACGAACAATCTCCCAAATATAAATCAACGCCAACCATTCCGAAGAATAGGCAGTACTCACAGGAATAAAATGCGCGAACTTGGTCAGCCGATCCACAATCACCCAAATGGCATCGAAATTCCTCAAAGTCCGTGGGAGCCCAACTATGAAGTCCATGGTGATCCTCTCCCACTTCCACTCCAGAATCTCTATCTGCTGAATCAATCTACCCAGTCTCTGGTGCTCATACTTCACCTGCTGACAATTAAGGCACCGAGCTACAAACCCAACTATATATTTCTTCATCCACCTCCACCAATAGTGCTGTCTCAAATCCTGGTACATCTTCGTGGCATACAGATGAATGGAATACTGCGAACTATGGGCCTCCTCTAAAATCAACTCCTGAAGCCCATCAACATTGGTTTCACAAACTCGACCCCGTATCCTCAATACCCCGTCATCACCAATAGTCATATCTCTGGCATCGCCATACAAAACCTTATCCTTGAGGACAAGCAAATGAGGGTCATCAAACTGACGCTCCCGAATACGATCAAACAAGAAAGACCGAGAGACCATGCAAGCTAGAACTTGACTGGGCTCTGAAAGATCCAATCTCACAAACTGGATGGCTAAGTCCTAAACATCCGTTTCCATGGGCCTCTCTGCTGCTGGTAAATAAGCTAAACTCCCCAAACTCTCTGCCCGGTGACTCAAAGCATCGACTACCATATTGGCCTTGCCCGGGTGATACAAGATAGTGATATCATAGTCCTTCAACAGCTCTAACCACCTCCTTTGAAGCAAATTAAGATCCTTCTGCTTGAACATATACTGCAAACTCCGGTGGTCAGTATAAATCTCACAAGGCACACCGTACAAATAATGACGCCAAATCTTCAAGGCATGATCAATAGGAGCTAACTCAAGATCATGGACATGATAATTTTTCTCATGTATCTTCAACTGTCTGGATGCATAAGCAATCACCCTACCGTCCCGCATCAATACCACTCCAAGGCCAACCCTCGAGGCATCAAAATAGACAGTATAAGACCCCGAACCGGTAGGTAATATCAAAACTAGGGTTGTGGTCAAAGCTGTGTTGAGCTTCTGAAAGCTCTCCTCACACTCTTCAATCCACTGGAATCGGCCACCCTTCTGGGTCAGTATGGTCATAGGTGCTGTAATAGATGAAAAATCCCTAAACAAATCAACAGCAATAACCCGCCAAGCCAAGAAAACTGCGGATCTCTGTTGCTGAGGATGGTCTGGGCCAACTCTGCACTGCTTTCACTTTCTTCGGATGTACCTTTATCCCCTCACTAGATACCACGTGACCCAAGAATACCGCGAAATCCAACAAGAACTCACACTTAGAGAACATAGAATATAATTTCTTCTCCCTCAAGATCTAAAGAACTGTCCTCAGGTGCTGCTCATGATCTTTCCAATTCTGGGAATATACCAGAATGTCATTAATAAACATTATAATGAATCAGTCAAGATATGGCCGGAATACACTATGCATCAAATGCATGAAGGCTGTTGGGGTATTAGTAAGCCCAAATGACATAACAAGGAACTCATAATGACCATACCGAGTCCTGAAGGCATTCTTTAGAATATCTGGCTCCTGAATCTTCAACTGATGATATCCTGAATGCAAGTCAATCTTAGAAAATACACAAACACCCTGTAACTGATCAAACAGGTCATCAATATGAGGCAAAGGATAATAGTTCTTTACTGTGACCTTGTTTAACTGGTGATAATCAATACACATATGCATAGAACCATCCTTCTTTTTCACAAATAAGACAGGGCACCCCAAGGTGATCTACTGGGCCGAATGAAACCCTTATCAAGTAATTCCTGTAATTGCTCCTTCAACTCCTTCAACTCAGGAGGAGCCATATAGTACGGAGGAATAGAAATTGGCTGAGTGCCCGGCAACAGATCAATGCCAAAATTAATATCTCTATCGGGCGGCATGCCCGGAAGGTCAGCTGGAAACACATCAGACAAATCCCGTACTACTGGGATAGAATCAACTGTAGGCATATCAATACTGACATCTCTCACATAAGCTAGATATGCACCATACCCCTTATTAACCATACGCTGAGCCTTAAGGAATGAAATAACTCTACTGGAAGTATGATCTAAAGTACCCCTCCACTCAACATGCGGTACACCTGGCACAACCAGCATCACGGTTTTGGCGTGACAATTAAGAATAGCATAATGGGGCGACAACCAGTCCATGCCTAAAATAATATCAAAGTCTACCATGCTGAGCAACAATCGACTCTGGTCTCAAAATCACTAAGAACAATCAAACACGACCAATAAACACGATCCACAACAAGAGAATCTCCCACATGAGTAGAAAAATAAATAGGAGAACTCAAAGAATCCCGAGATACACCCAAATGCGGGGCAAAATAAGATGACACATAAGAATAAGTGGAGCCTGGATCAAATAGAATCGATGCATCTCTATGACAGACCAGGATAGTACCTGCGATGACAGAATCAGAGGCGAAAGCCTCAGTACAAGCAGGAAGGGTATAGTATCTGGCTTGGCCTCCCCTTCGAGGGTGACCTCTACCTCCCTGACCTCCACCTTTAGCTGTCTGAGCAGGTGGGGTAGCAACTGGTACTATGATCATAGCCTGAGAACTCTGTGGAGCGTGCTGTGGCTGAGAAATCTGTGAAGGTGCAGCCTTCCCAAGTCTAGGGAAATCCCTCAATAAGCTATGGGAGGACGTGGATAATGTGACTGGCTCGAGCCAGGTCTACTGGACTGACCGCTGGAAACACCCCACGCAGGAGGCGCACTGTAAGGCCCTAGAAAATTTTGCTAAATAAACTGCGCTTTCTTGGTGCTACGTAGGATAATTATAATATTTTATGTGCTATTAACATGGTGTACATCCTTTGGATTTGGTAAATATGTGTATAAGTCTCATGTTAAGGAATTTGGGGTCCAAGGAAAGGCCTAAGTCTAAGAAAAATGGGAAAAGTCCATAATAGGCTAAAATTCCCAATGATCTTGCACTATTCCATACTTTGAACGAGTATATCTAAATATATATAAGGTTTTAGGTGATTTATAACCTATCAAATGAAAGGTATTCAAGTCTAGTTTCCAACGCTTCAAACCGTTAGTCATTTGGACATTCCTACACAAAGTTATGATCAAATTACCAAAAGCTGGAAAAATGCGATTCTGCGGTCGAATCTGCGATCGCAGAAGCAACTTTGCGGACATCAAAAATCATTCTGCGATCGCAGAATGGTCGCAGAATGAGGCAAAACAGCCCAGTTCTAGGCAACGATTTCTGCGATGAATCTGCAGCCGCACACCCATTCTGTGGTCAGTTCTGCGATCGCATAGTTGACATCGGAGGGTTAATTTTCTAATTTTTATAACCCGACCCCATTTTGATATATAGCCTTTGGGGCTTCATTTGGGGTCATTTTATACTGATTTTAGAGAAAGGTGAGAGCATTTTAGAGAGATAAGGAGGAACCCAACATTTAAATCATCCAAATCTTGCATCAATCTTCAAGAATCAAAGAACCCAATCACAAGTTCTTATTCTAAGAAGTAAGATTCTATACCCTAGGTTTTAATTTCGAGTTTGGAGTATAAGATGGGATATTGAGGTATGATTCTTGGGAGAAATACTATTATGTATTCATGCATGTACAACTTAGGTTTGTGGGAAGATTGTTTAACATAAATAAGTAAAGATTTGGTTGGGGAATGAAGGAAAACCTTGAAAAAGAGATTTGAGATTTAGATGCTAAACTAGTATTTGATAAAATGCTCAAATGAGCTGAAACCATGAATACTTTTCTAATTTGTGTTCAATTTTTTTATGTCTCAAACTAGATTGGAATTGCTAGAATTTCCGGAATATTGTAGTAACTTAAGAAAAGCTTAGACGAGGTATGTATGGCTAAAACTCCCTCTTCTTAGACATTGAGATCCCATGGTGCCCCTGCGTATGTTGTAAGTACGGAATTTGATTTATGTAGTATTCATTATTTCAAAGGATTTGGGGTGTTGCAAGAACATATGTGAAAGATGTACCTCAATGTGTTTAATATGTTATTCTTGGTAAATGAGGATACGTGAAAAATGGGAACCATGTGCTAAAATGCCTAGACTTCAAGTCATGTTTAAATTGAGGTTTTGATGCCAAATTGTGTGAGAAAAATTGTTATGGTTGATCCTCCGAATTATTCTTATGTGTACGAAATATATTTGATTGATTGTGTCTAGTTGTTGGTAATGTACAAATATATTTGGAAGTGAAGTAAGTGACTGTGTAAATGTAGTAAGATTGAACTTTGGATTCTTGCTGTGATTGGTACTTTACATGAATTGGTGTTGTGACCCTATAATTGCAAAAGATGAATTCCAATATGATCAAGGTGCTATTGTTGATAACTTAAAAAGGGTGCAAGGAATATGAATCATGTATTGAAATGCTAAGACCTTAAATTGAGAATTGAGTTGCATATCTTATGCCAAACTATGTGAAATCCTCTATGTGTAGAGATGTTTAAAGAAATCAAATGAATTTGGGAAATAGAGTGTGGCCAATGTGCCGAGAACTTGAATTATAATTGTATAATGTCATGATTGAAAAAGAAGGATTCAAGAATAATTGGTGTAATTATTTGCTTATGCCTTCTATATGTGTTTTTGTTAGGGGTTGGTGTATCCCCTCTATTGATTTGGAAGAATCCATTGTGTTTAAGGTTCCATTGTCAATAAACTTGAGGTGTATGATTTCTGAGATATTGTATATGTCGAGGATTCATGGTTCCTCTCACATGTATTTGACATCTTGAATTAAATGGCTTGTCATTGAAATTGATAATTGACGTGAAATATGTGGAAATGACGTGAAATATGGGAAATAAGAGATTGAGTTATGAAATATGGCCTAGTGCTAAGTATGCTGTAATGATGGTGGCCCCATGTGCCGATTCATTGATATGTGAACCTATGGATGGGCTATGAAACACATAGGTGTATAATATAATATGTGGGACCTATGGACGGGCTATGAAATGCATAGGTGTATACTATAATATGTGGGACCTATGGACGGACTATGAAACGCATAGGTGTATAATATAATATGTGGGACCTATGGACGGGCTATGAAACGCATATGTGTATAATATAATACGATGTGTGAACCCTATGGACGGGCTGTGAAACGCATAGGTGTATAATTTGATATGTGAACTCATTGGACAAGCTATGAAACACAACCTAGAGGTATGGAAATTTATGTGAAAGCTATGTGATCCCTTTTATTTGATAATGTTGTGATCATTTAAAGT